>VMDR010001473.1:0-125148 GCA_007922815.1 Macrotus californicus | reverse complement strand
AGCAAGGGAGGGAGGTGGGATTGGCTTGGGTGGTGGGTAGGGAGTTGTGGGAAGAAAATGCAGACAACTGTAATTGAACAACAATAAAATAATAAAATCTTTAAAAAATAAAAAAATAAAAATATCAAATACCTACCTACAAATAACTTTAACAAAAAAAAAGGGCAAGATCACACAATATATAGAAAACTACAAAACATTTTTGAGAGATCATTTAAAATGCCTAAATAATAAAGGGAATATGCCATGCTCATGGATTGGAAGACTCAATATTGTAAATGTGTTAATCCTCCCCAAATCAATTTATAGATTCAATGTAATCCCAGTCAAAATCCTAGCAGATTATGTGTGTGTATACATCCATGTGTGTGTGTGTGTGTGTGTGTGTGTGTGTAATGACAGGTTGACAAATTTGCAAATTTGTCAAAATTCATAGTGACAATTTATAAACTCTACAATTGATATGGAAATGCAAAAGATTAAGAATAGCCAAGACACTCTTGAAGAAGAGCAAAGCTGGAGGATTTCTAGCATTAGGTATTAAGACAGTATAGTATTAGTACAAGGATAGACCAGTAGAACAAAATAGAAAGCCCTGAAACAGATCCACACAAATAAGGGCACTTCATTTCTGACACAGATGATACTGCCATGTATACTGGGAAAAGAATGTTCTTTTCAATAAATGATGCTGGGTCAATTGGATATTCATATGGAAAAAGTTATCTTGATCCCTACTTCATACCATGCCAAAAATAAATTTCAGATCAATTTAGATTTAAATAAAAATAATAAAACCACTAGAAGAAAACATAGACTATGGCTTGGAGGTAGGCAAAGATTTCTTAAACAGAACACAAAAAAGTATTAACCATAAAGGAAAGAAATGTGATGAATTATTCTTCATTAAAATGAAGAGCTTCTGCTTTTCAAAAGTCATCATTAAGAAAGTAAAAGGGGATGTTGACTTCTGGCCAAGATGGAGGTGTAGGTAGATACGCTTTGCCTCCTCGCACAACCAAAAGAAGGACAACAACAAATTAAAAAACAAAAACAACCAGAACTGACAGAAAATTGAACTGTATGGAAGTCCAATAACCATGGAGTTAAGGAAGAAACATTCATCCAGACCGGTAGGAGGGGCAGGGATGGGCAGCCGGGTGGAAAGGACTCACAGCAAGGTGGCGGCTGGCAGACCAGGTGAGGTAGTGGATTGTGGACTGGGTGGTCCCACATTTGAGTGTGGATAAACCGGGAGGAACAACTGGGAAGTAAGATAGACCATGCAACCCAGGGTTCCAGTGCTGGAAAATAAAGCTTCAAACCTCTGATTGAAAACACCTGTGGGGGTTGCAGCAGTGGGAGAAACTCCCAGCCTCTCGGAAGAGCTTGCTGGAGAGCTCCCCATAGGGTCCTAGAACATACACAAACCCACCCACCTGAGAGTCAGCACCAGAAGGGCCCAATTTGATTGTGGGTAGCAGAGGAAGTGACTGAAAACTGTCAGAGAGTGGAGCAAGCAGCACTGTTCCCTGTCAGACCCTCCCCCACAAACAGTGTCATAACGCAGCCAAGTGGTTTCCCCCACCCTGGTGAATACCTAAGGCTCTGCCCTTTACTATGTAATAGGCACGCCGAGACAAAAAAAAAAAAAAAAAAATGTGGCCCAAATGAAAGAACAAATCAAAGCTCCAGAAAAAATACAACTAAGCAACGGAGAGATAGTCAACATATCAGATGCACAGTTCAAAACACTGGTAATCAGGATACTCCAGGAACTCACTGGGTACTTCAACAGCATAAAAAAGACCCAGTCAGCAATGAAGGTTGCGTTATGTGAAATAAAGAAAAATCTACAGGGAACCAACAGTGACGGTAAGGAAACTAGGACTCACATCAAGGGTTTGGAGCAGAAGAAAGAAAAAAACATTCAACCAGAACAGAATGAAGAAACAAGAATTCAAAAAAATGAGGAGAAGCTTAGGAACCTCCAGGACATCTTTAAAAGTTCCGACATCTGAATCGTAGGGGTGCCAGAGGAGAAGAGGAAGATCAAGAAATTGAGAACTTATTTGAACAAATAATGAAGGAGAACTTCCCCAATCTGGCAAAGGAAATAGACTTCCAGGAAGTCCAGGAAGCTCAGAGAGTCCCAAAGAAATTGGACTCAAGGAGGAACACACCAAAACACATCAAAATTCATTAGCCAAGGTTAAAGATAAGGAGAGAATCTTAAAAGCAGCAAGAGAAAAGGAACAGTAACCTACAAAGGAGTGCCCATAAAACTGTCAGCTGATTTCTCAAAAGAAACCTTGCAGGCAAGAAGGGGCTGGAAAGAAGTATTCAAAGTCATGAAAAGCAAGGACCTACATCCAAGATTACTCTATCCAGCAAAGCTATCATTTAGAATAGAAGGGCAGATAAAGTGCTTCCCAGATAAGGTCAAGTTAAAGGAGTTCATCATCACCAAGCCCTTATAATATGAAATGTTAAAGGAACTCATCTACAAAGAAGAAGAAGATCAGAAATATAAACAGTAAAATGACAACAAACTCACAACTATCAACAACTGAATCTAAAAAAACAAAAACAAAAGCAAACTAAGCAAACATCTAGAACAGGAACAGAATCACAGAAATAGAGATCATGTGGAGGGTTATCAGCAGGGAGAATGGGAGAAAAAGTACAGGGAACAAGAAGCATAAATGGTAGGGAGAAAATAGAGAGGGGGAGGTTAAGAATAGTATATGAAAGGGAGAAGCCAAAGAACTTATATGTACGATCCAGGGACATGAACTAAGGAGGGGGATGCTGGTGGGATGGGGGTATAAGGCGGAAGGGGATAAAGGGGAGAAAAAGATGGGACAACTATAATAGCATAATCAATAAAATATACTTTAAAAGATTAAAAGAAAAACCTAAACAAAAAAAAGGAGAAAAAATAAAGTAAAAGATGCCCTGACTGGTGTGGTTCTGTTGGTTGGGTGTTGTCCCTGCAAAGTGAAAGGCCGCCAGTTCGATTCCTGGACAGGGAACATACCTAGGTTGTGGATCTGAGGACAAGAAGAAACTGATCGGTGTTTCTCTCCCTCCCTTCTTTCTTCTCTTCCCCTCTCTCTAGTAAAAAGCAAAGCAAAGTAAAAGTAAAGAAAGTAAAGTAAAAGAAAGTAAAAGACAAGATACAGAGTTGGTGAAGATATTAGCAATACAAAGGGCTAGTATCCAGAATAGATGAATAACCCTTACAGATCAGTAGGAACAAAATGGACCATCCAACAGAAAACAGGGGAGAGACTTGAACAGACACTTCTCAAATAAGGCTTTCCAAACACCCTGCCAACATACGGGGAGATATGTGATATCATCAGCCACCAAGGAAAGGCAAAAACCCATGTGAGCTAAAATGAAAAAGATTGGCACTACTAAACATTGGCAGGAGTGTGAAGCTTGTAGTATTCTTGGGCTCAGCTGGTGGGAGTGTGAGTTGGCACAACTGACTTTGGAAAACTTTATGACAACATCACTTAAAACCGAACATCTTCGATACCCATGCCCCAGCCATTCTACATCACCTGGGCCTGCATCCAGCAGGAAAGCAGACACTGTGCTCCAAAGACACACATGAGAATGTTCACCACAGCATTGTGGTCGGCAGCCCCACACTGAAGGAGGTCAGGTGTCTACCTGCCGTAGGACAGATAAATAAAGGGAAGCCCAGTCATATGTTGATATACTATACAGCAATGGGAAGGTGTGGACAGCAACTACAAGAACAACACAGATGAATCTCACAAGCTTAACGAGAATACAAAACAACACATATTATATGATTCTGTTGGTAGAAAGCTCAAAAGCAGGCAAAACTACTCTATGGTGGTAGAAGTCAGAATGGTAGTGACCTTTGGGGAAAGCAGAGATTAGGAGGAGGCCCAAGGGAGTTTGGGGGGCACTGGAAATATTCTGTTTTTCAATCTGGATCTGGTTACACAAATGTGTGTGTTTTGTGAAAACCCACTCACTCCTCTGTATGTGACACTTCAATAAAACCTTCACAGCACAATAAACTAAAATAAAATAGCGGTCCAGAGAGACTCATTAACTTGCCTAGAGTCTGTCACAACTCTTAGACAGGCCATTAAAAGTCCTAGATTCTTATTCCTCCTTTGTTGCTCACTCTCTAAGGCCCTTGGCAAGTCATTTTCTCTTTGGGGGCTCAGTTTTCCCATCTAAGGGGAGTGGGAAGAATAAAAAATCACATTTGCTATTGTAAGAGCTGGCAGCAGAATTCCTCTGGGAGAGCAAGCTCTGCCTGGGAAAATGCTTTGCTGGGCTCTCTCTGGATTTGAAATGAAGAGAAGTGTGGCTCCAGCTAATAGGCTGGGAGCACTATGGGTTTCAGGAGAGAGTTCTTGATGAAAGATGTGGGACGGTGGGGAGCAAGTGTGGAGAAGAGAGAGAGAGAGGAGGGGGGAGGGAGAGGGAGAGAGAGAGAGAGGGAGGAGTGGCTGAGAACCCACAGGGTGAGAAGATGGTAAGCAGCCCTGAGGAGATGAAAACACAGCCTGGAGAGGACAGGGTGCTGTGGTACTTGAAGATCAGTGGTATCTTATATTCAGTAGGCCTCCCTCCCCCATCACCCCCACCCCTCAGGGATGATCCTCTAGCCTCACTACCTTGGGTGAACAGTATTTAGGGAGGAATTAAAGGGGGGGTTGCATTCCGCACCTGAGCTGACGAAGCACAGAGCCAATAGCCCACAGGTGAGAGGCAGAGACTTGGAGAATTCAGCAAAAGCTGAAATCAGAGGGAGAAGGGAGCACCCAGGGCCCTCGGGGTGGGGGGTTCAAGCTTAAAACCACAGTGTGATCTGAATATGAGAGGGGAAGGGTAAGCCTGGAAGTGTGGAGAATTCAAGGTTCTGGGTGACTGACCCTTGGGTCTCATGTAAAGTGAGCCAGGGAGATTAGATACAGTGGAGGGCCAGTCCCTGTCAGTGAACTTCCGTCAAGCCCCTTTCCTGCCAGACAGACACAGACATGTGGCCAAAGGCCAATGTCATTGGAGGAGACTCCAGACATTCACCTCACTGATATCCAAAGGCTGGAAGGAGAGACTGTTAGGGTGGTGGGTGACATGGGCTATGAATGATTTCACAAAGAGAAGAAAGTCCAGAGCGCAAAGTTCTTCAATTTTTACTTTCCCCAGGGAGGGAAAGGCTAAGGTGCAGAGATGTGGGTGCTAGGTGCCGAGGTTAGGGCTTTGGGTTTTTATCGGGTAATGGGGTGGTCATGGAACAGGATGTTTCTGTTGGGCTGCGACTTGTTTCAATGTTATCTTTGGGTGCAGGGTTCTTCGGTGGTCATCGAGGTCTGGTGTGTCCTGTTTCGTGGGTTCCCAGAGCCTCGGCACCTTCAGGGCACGTCCAGTAAATTTCTAGTTCTGAGGATAAAGGCTCATAAAACAGTTAGGGTCACTCATGCTTTGTGGGGTTCAGCCAGCTCTGGGAAAGAGGGCCTGAAAAGGGGGCTTATGTCCTCTTCTTCCCCACTGTGGTTTTTGAGATGAATTTATTCTTAATGGCCTAGACCTGTTCTGGTTCTGGTGAGTAAGGACGAAAGTCCTTTCTTCTAGAACTACTTCCTGTGGATTATGGCGTAGAGTTGTCCCTGCCTGTGGATCCAGGTATGGGTCATTAAGAGGGAGAGGGTGTTAAAGAGTCAGGTGAAGGGGCAGAAAAGCAGCTTGAGTTTAACATGCCACTTTTTTTCTCTGCATTGGGAGGCAGACCCAATTATTCCCAGGACTGAGCAGCTCCCACGTCTCCGGGGAGGGAATTCAGAGTGTTTTACAGTCTGGGAAGGGGAGGGTTAGAGTGAAGCAAATTTGAAACGAGAGGCATAGTTAGGAGAAAGAGGCCTGGAATCCCTGGAATTCCTGCTGAAGGTTAGAAGCTTGTCTGTTCTTGAGAACTAAACCCAAGCACAGGATCAAGACAGCAACAGCAAAGGTCAGCTTGGGGGATCGTATTAGAGTGAAGAAATCCGTTCCTGGGACAGACTTCCTGGTCACCCAGTTTGTGTGGAGGCCAGGCCCTGCTGCAAAAGAAAGTCAAGGGCTTGGGTTTCGGGTCGGGAAGTGCCAGAGCCTTCAAGTCCTTAGGCAGACTTCCCAAGGGGGAGTCCTTGGACAGGGTCGACTGAGTGTTGCCCATGGTGAGAACTACAGAAAAGAAAAGGAGAGGATATCTCAGGGATGAGAACAACCGAGTGGAGGTGGGAAGGTTGAGAAGGGCATCCCCAACTCAAATGACCTAGGGGTCTGTGGCCAGAGCTGAGCATCCTTGAGCCTGAGGGCAGACCCAACATGAGGATCTGCCACAGAGCCAGGCGTCCCTGGGCCCCCGAGAGCAGACAGAATCAGCAGGGAGACAGTTGGAGGTGTCCCTTCCAGCTGAAACCCTGCGAAAGTGATAGTCCCAGTACTGGGATTTACGACAAGACAAGGGGATAAGCTATCACCTTTGATAGGATGTTTGCATCCCAAGATTCAGAGAGATTTACCAATAGCTGGCTGTGAAGAGCAGGCTGTCCACAGTCTGGAGAGTTGGAGAAGGATTAGAATCCTCTCTCTGACCCTCACGGAGACAGGGTTGGAGGTTATGTCCTGTTAGAGACCACCTCCTCAACCCCTTTGCCAGACCTGTCCTTGGGGGAAAGGATTCAGATCCCAAAGAAACAAGGGGTTAAGTTGTAGTTCCAGGAGAGAGTCAGCCCTCAAGTGCTGGAAACAGCAACCTTGACCTTGGGGGGCAGCTGGTGATAGGGAGCTGAGACTGAAGGCCAGGGGTCCTCAGCTCACCTAGGGCCAGTGGGGAGAAGGACATTTACCTGCAGTATCTCATTTTCCTCTCACAAATTGGAATTCCCAATCCTCTGCTGTCTTTGCTGCCTTCCCATGGGCCCAGTGTATCCGGAGGGGTTACATTAAATGGGTCTCACCTCTCATGGAGCTGTCAGCAGCATGACCCCAGTGCCTCAGTAGGAAGCCCATGAGAGGTAGTGTTTTATTCTATCACACAGATGAGGCTGGAGAGGTTCCGTCACATACTCCAGGTGCACGGCTGGGAGGCATGATGGGGGAGATAGGGGCTGCAGAAAAGAGGCAGTGCCCCAGGTGAGCTGGCAGGAGGGTATGGAACATGCATTGCTCTCAGTGGTTAAGGAGGATTCAGGGTGGTACGGGAGTGAGGGGCCACCAGGGATGGACCTAGATGCCGAGAGACAGGTTCCTCATCAAGGCCCATCTCCAAAAGCCACCTCCTCCAGCAAGCCATCCCAGATGCCTTCTTCCAAGAGGCTGTCCCCCTCTTCATCCCCAGCCCCCAACCTCCTAGAACACAGGCCACACCAGCCCCCACCTTGAGTGGCGAGCCTGGTCTGTCTTGTCTCCCCACTTAATGCTGACATCTGAGCTACAGAGGTAGGGGCCCCTCTGGGTTTTCCCCAACGTGCCCAGTGTAGGCTTGCCCAGAGTAGGTGCTCACCAGAGCTTTGTGAGTCAACCAGAGAGGGGTCAGCTCCTCCTAGAAGACTTCCTGAGGGGGTGGGGAGCCTTTGAGTTCAGGAGAGGTAGGAGGACCTTCTAGAGGTTGGGGAAAAAGAAAGGAGAAAAGAAGGAGCTTAGCCCAGGCCAAAGTGGCTCTGTTGAGCGTCATCCAGGGAACCGAAAGGTCTTGGGTTCGACTTCCTATCAGGGCACATGCCTAAGTTGCAGGTTCACTCCCTGGTTGGTTGGGACACCTGTGGGAGGCAAATGGTTGATGTTTCCCTCTCTCTCCCTCTCCCTTCCCCTCTCTCTGAAGTCAATAAGCAGGTCCTCAGGTGAGAATAAACACATAAAAATAATTTTTTTAAAGTTTTACAAGAAAAGAAAAGAGGTGGCCTAGGTGCTGGGAAGAAGTGCTCTGCCCTCCTATGAGAGCCACATTTCGCCCCACACACCCTGTTTCTAAGGTGGACCTGCCCTTGCTACCCTGGCTGGGAGCCCCCAAAAGGTGTGGAAAGACCAGTCCACTCCGCTGACCAGTCCCAGCCAGGGAAGCCCAGGTCTGGGAGAGGAGAGGCCATGCCAGGGCACAGGGTCCATCTCTTACTGGAGATCTTCACACCACCCTCCACCCTAACCCTGGGGTCTGGAGTCTCTCAGGCCAACAGCCCCTCCTCACACTGGCTGTGAGCAGAAAGAAGTCTCTGCAGGAGACAGGTGGGGTGGCCTCCCCCATAGTCCTCAGGGGCTTTTGTTGGGAAGTGTGGCCTTGGGGGAGAGGAGAGCAGATGTTTACCTGGTTGGGAGAGGCTTGGCTGAAGTTCAAGCTTAGCTACTTAAACCACACCAAGAGGGAGAGAAATGAGGTTTATTTCTACGTTGCCGCCCCAGACCTTTCAGGACCCGCGAGGACGGAAGGGGTAGAGAAGGCTGATGGCCTGGGCTCTCAACGCTGTAGGAGGACCACGCCACTTCTGGCCTAGACCCCATCCTTCCACCAAACCCCTTCTAGGGGGGCAGCACCTGGATTCCTTCCTGTCCCAGCCTGTCTGTTCAGAGATGAAAGATAAGGAGAGAGAGGACAGAGGGACAGAGGGAGATAGGACAAGGGGGCAGAAGTGGGGTGATGGAAGCAGAGGAGGGGGCAAGGGAGGAGGCTCCAGAAGGGCCCTGGGAGTGGGGCAGGCTGCCTGTGTCCTGGTCCAGAGGGAGGGAGCCACACGGGGTGCCCCCTGTACATTGCCCAGGCGGTATCTTTATGCCTGCGGGTAGTTCTGGGGTGTGTCTAAGAGCCGAAGTGTGTAACGTGATGGTGTGTTCTGGGAGGTGGCTGCTTGTCGAGCAAGGGAGTGACAGGCCCAGGGCAGAACCCCCACCCCTGTCAAGCTCCTTGATTATTTTTTCCTGTCGGCTCTGCCTCCAGGGACTGCTTCCCGCCCAGGATGTCAGGCAGGCCACAGCTTGTCTGACCCAGCCTGGACCTGAGGCAGTCCCGCTCTTGGGGGGCTGGAGAATCTGAGCCAGGGGAGGAAAGACGAGCGACTGCTCCCACCCCCATCCTGGGCGCCTGGGAGGGCTCCTCCCTGCCTCCAGTTTCTCAGCCTCTCCTCCCAGAGCAGGCTTGAGCCTTTGGGATGCAGCCAGATTCCTGCCAGGCGGGTGGGCTGTGGGAGGGATCAGCAGGCAACGGCTACTGTTCTGCATTGCCCATCCCCCAAGCAGGGTGAGCCAGGCTCCCGCCTCCTCCCGCCTCCCCTCCCTGTGTCCAGGGCCTGCTTGCCTGAGTGAGACAAGAGTAATGGACACAGTCAGGGCCTGACCCGAGGGCCTTGGCTGTAGGCCCAGTGCTAGGAACACAGTCCGTAAATATTTGGGGAGTGAATGGTGCCCACCCCTCTGCGCACAGCCGACTCTTCCCTGCAGGCGCAAAAGGCTTGTAGGGGGTGGAGAGGGGAAGGAGGCCATGACGTCCATCCCTTTGCCACTGAGCTGGGATCAGCATCAAAGATCCTGGGGTCCAGCTTACTGGGCCCTCAGCCAGGTTCGGTCACCGACAGGAATACCGTTTCTTCATTGCATAGGGCAGCTCTGCTTCAGCCACCCCCCTACCTCTAGTACCAGCTGCAGCCCAGGGACCCGAAGCCTTGCCTTTCAGGCGCAGAACCGATCCTCAGGGAAGTTCTTTCTGCATCATAGCTTCTGTCCTGGCGGGACCCCTGTATTTGGCATTGGGATGGAAATAAACCCTGTCCAGCTTTTGGAAAGTTAACAGTGGCCCTCGCCCTGCTCTTCTGGACCATTGTCTACGGCTGTCACCAGTTCTGAAAGGGCTCAGCTTGGGGGTTCACTTCCCCGTCCCACCAGGAGCCTGGAGGGGACACACAGCCCTTAACCTTCCCTGACTTTTCCGCTCTCGTGCAGTCTCAGATTGAGACAAGGGTGTCTTTTGAGGAAGTCTGAACAGCTCCCACACCAGGAAGCTGGGAATCTGAGGGAACTACGAGCTGCCTGCTGCAGGGGGATGGCTGAAATAGCCTGCCCCCACTCCTAGGGCCTCGGGAGAGGCTGTGGAGCAGGGAAGTGAGGGTTGGGGCTGGGAAGAAAGCAGTGGGACCCACTTTTCCAACCCCGCTCTCTGGTCTACAACTGCATATCTAATCTCTTTTCATGAGAGTCCCGTGGCTTGTTGTGTAATATCAGGGCAAGTGATTGCAATCCTCTGGGGCTCAGTTTCCTCATCTGTAAAGTGGGAATAATAATGGTACCTACTGCACAGGATTGTTTGAAGGATCCGATGAGATGATGCACGCGAGGCACTTAGCATGGGATAAAGCAGAGAGTAAGTGCTCAATAAATGTTAACCTTATGACGAAGACTTTTAAGACTTAAAGGTCAAGTTTTCCAAGTTCTCTCAGCCCTGAACTCTGAGTATGTTTCTCAATGCCTGGCGGAAGGAAGGGTGTGTGGGAAATAATGTGCTTTGGGACCAGATAAATCCCACTTCAACCTGCCTGGTCCTGATCAGGCCAACCTGCTCCCATCCTCTGTTACCCTCCCCACTGGGTTCTCACGGGCCCACCCCCCTTCCTCCAGCCTGGCTAGGCTGGTGCCCATCCCACTTCCAGGAAGAAGGACATAAACACAGATCACACAGCTCGAATGGACGAAAGCCCCCAACATCCTCTCCGGAAGCACCAGGGTGGTCAGGGCTGCTGTCTGGGCCAGGGAGAGGGGCTGGGAGTTCCTGGGTCTTAGGTCATGGAGCCCAGGGAGGGGGTAGCACCCTTCTAGAAGCTATGGAGGGAGGGGGCAGGGTGGTCACCCCAAAGTCCATGCCTAGACCCCTGCCATCCCCGCCTGCGTACCTAGTGCGTATGAAGTGATCTCACTGTGGTTTTGATTTGCATTTCCCTGATGCCTAAAGATGTTGACCATCCTTTTAAGTGCTTATTGGCCATTTATACATCTTCTCTAGAGAAACGTCTATTCAAATGCTTTTTAACCACCTTGCTGGAATCAAGCCACTGGGCTGTCCCCTCCGCTTCAATCTCCCCACTGCAGCTCCAGCCAGGCCCTTCCCCTGCGTAGACCCTCAGTGACTCCCCATGGCTCACAGCCAGACCTGCCAAATTACGCTCCGTGGACAACGTTTTGTGAGAGGTTAGGAGAGGTTCCCCTAAGATGGTCCCACGGTCAAACAACGGCCAAGGTTTGGGGAAATACTGCATGTTCTAACACACCCCAGGAGTCTGGCAATGCATGTTGTTCCAGAGAAGTCCCTCCACTAAACAACCCCCTCAATAGCCCAGCATTTCCCAAGTGAATGTGATGATACAGTCATACCCCTCCCCTTGCATTTGCTTTTTCACGGCTTTATTGAGATATAAATCACGTATCAACAGTAGACTCATTGACAGTGTGCAATTCCATGGCCTACAGTGTATTGGCGGTTAGGCAGCCAACACTGCAAGCGATTTTAGAACATTTTCATCATCCCCCACCCCCGAATTCCACCCCCTGTAGCTGTGGCTTCCCACCTGTGCCCCTTCCTGTCCTCCATTCAGCCCCAGGCAGTTACTAACCTGCTTTCTGTTTGTATTTGCTTGTCCTGGACATTTCTCCTCAATGGAATCAAACTATAGGCAGCCTTTTGTGAATGGCTTCTTTCACTCAGCAAAATGTTGGCACAGTCCGTGCGTATGGGAACGTGTATTGGTGCTCCGTTCCTTTTTTACGGCTGAATAATAGTCCATTGTGTGGCTCGACTACATGCTGCTCATCTGTTCATCAGTTGGTGGGCAGTTGGGCTGGTCTTACTTTTGGACTCTCTTGTGAATAATGTTGCTATAAATACTCACGTACAAGTTTCTGTGTGGACACGTGTTTTCATTATTTTGGGTGTGTACCTGGGAGTGGAACTGCTGGGTCAAACAGTTAACTCCGTGTTTAGCTCTTTGAGGAAATTCCAGACTATTTTTTTAAAACAATTGCATCATTTTATATTCCCGCCCGCAGTGAACGAGGGCTTCCATTTCGCCCTGTCTTTGCGTAGGTGACTGCTTGGTTCCAGCCATCCTGGTGGGTGTGAAGGGGTGTCTCACTGCGGTTTTGATTGGCACCGCCCTAAAGATTCGTGATGTGGAGCATTTTCTATGTGCTCATTGGCCATTTGTCTGTCTTCTTTGGAGAAATGTCTATTCAGATCCTTTGCCCGTTTTTTAAACTGGGTTTTGTTTGTCTTTTTACTATTGAGTTGTAAGAGTTCTTTATGTATTTCAGACACAAATCCCTTATCAGAGGTATGACCTATTAAGTATTTCATTCCTTTCTATGGGTTATCCTGGAGCTTTTTTGTCCTTTGAAGCACGAAAGTTGTTGTTTTTTTTAAGCACAATAGTGTTAAATTTCAATGAAGTTAGTGTCTTAATTCATTCAGGCTGCTATAAAAATTATGGCTTATAAACAACAGAAAGTTATATCTCACAGTTCTGGAGGCTGGAAGTGCAAGTTCAGGGTGCTGGCAGGGTTAGGTGAGAGTCTTCTTCTGGGCCTCAGACTTGAAGATTATATACATATAAATATATATATATATTTTTTTTCTTAATCCTTTCACCTTTCATCCAGTCTCCCAATGCCCCTCCCCTCTGATAGCTGTCAGTCTGTTCCACGTATCCATGCCTCTGTTTCTATTTTGTTCATCAGTTTATTTTGTTCATTAGATTCCACAGCACTAACCCCACCCCTGAGGGCCTAGCTCTCATGATCGAATAACCTCTGAAAGACCCCATCTCTTAAAACCGTTTCCTTGGGGATTAGGACTTCAACATGTGAATTTGGAGGGGACACAAACATTCAGACTATTGCACTCAGTTTATCTATTTTTTTTTCTCTTGTTGCTTATGCTTTTGGTGTTATATCTAAGAATCCATTGCCAAATCCCAAACCACAAAGATTTAGCCCTGTCCCCTCAGCAGGTAACTCAGTTGGTTAGAGCATCAACCCGATACGCCAAGGTTGTAAGTTTGATCCCCAGTCAGGGCACATACAAGAATCAACCAGTGAATGCGTAAATACGTAGAACAACAAATCGATGTTTCTCTTTCTCTTCCTTCTTTGTCTTCCTCTAAAATCAATCAATAAAATTTTTAAAAAATTAGCCCTATGCTTTCTTCTAAGAGTTTTATAGGTCCAGTTCTTGTATTTAGATCCGTTTGGAGTTCATTTTCGTATATGATCTGAGGTAGAGAATCAGGTGTATTCTTTTGCACGTGGACAGTCAGTCTTCCCCGCACCTCCCTTGTGTGTTTACGAAAGCTCCAGTGGCATCTCATGGAACACCACCTGGAAAACGCCAACCGGCAAGATCAGACCCGAGTTTCTAGTCGAGGCACGGCCTCTCCACATCTGCCCCCAACTTTCCTTTTCCCGGTTTGTCTGGGCTGGCTTCTTGGTGCTCCACAGACTTACCTTGTTCCCACACTGCTTACCCGCCCCCCGACACCACCCACCTTTGCTCGATGAATTCTACTACCCTCCAAGGAATAGTAATATATTTCTACGTATCAAACATTTTCATCAGCGCTGTATTTGTATTGTCTCATTTAATTCCTATGCTAACCTATGTGGCATATACTCCTATTACCCCCATTGTACAGATGAGGAAGTTGAAGTTCAACATAGTGAAGTAACTTGCTCAAGGTTACACAGTTAGCAAGCGGTGGAGGGTGCATTTGACGCCAGTGTCCCTGCTCTTAACAAACCCCTGCCCTCCTGTCAACATTTGCTTTTCAGTCTGCTCACCACTTCATTGGTACCAAAACATATTTACTGAGCTCTACTGTGTGTTTCACTGAAATAACAAGTTAGCCAGTGAGTAAAAGAATTAATAGAACTGCATTGTTGGGGCTGGAAAAGACCCAAGCGGAGGCACATTCCAGGATAACAGCTCGATCTGATGGATGGGGAGGCTCTGTGGCTTCTCCAGGGTCACAATGTGGTGCGGGGACCATGTCAGGGCCAGGTCTTTCCTCCAGCCTGGCAGTTCTGACACCATGCCTGCTGCATCTGCATTCAAATCACGTTTATTAAGTATCTTCTCTGTGCCAGGCCCCAATCTAAGCTCCGTCTGAGGCAAACAGAACAAGAACCCTGGAACCCTGCCCTGTCTCTCTTCAAAGACAGCAGGCTTAGGCCTGGCAGGGTCCTCCTGGCCTACAAGACCTTCCTGATTTGTACCCCATGCAGGGCCATCCTCTGGGCTCCAGGGACGTCACTGTTCCCTTGGAGGGAGCACTGGGAATGGGAGACAGCCAGCAGCCAGCCAGGGGCACAGGGCGGGCCGGGAGGAAGGGCCCTGGGTAGGGTTCATTTCCTGGCACCCTTGTTTGCCGCGTGCCCCTGGCTTCTGGTGGCTGTTTCCGCCCCGCCCACAGCCTCCCTGGCTGAGTGGGCAGCTGGCCTAGGATTGGAATTCCCCACTATCCTCAGTTTTAGCCGCCTCTCAGCTGGGCCCTCTCACTGGAGCCCAACAGACCTGGGTGAGAATCCTCTCCCCGCTCCCAGCTCTCAGCTGTGTGACCTTGGGCATGTCCGTTTGCTAGTCTGGGCCTTTCTTCCCTCTTTAGAAAAGGGGATAATAGACTGACCTCCCAGGCTTGTCATGAGGAATAAAGGGCATAATATACATAAAAGGCTTAGCACAATGAGACTCCCATTATAAACCGTTATCCCTTTTCTCAGCCTAGTTCTCCCCGCTTTCCTCCTTCAGGAAGTCTTCCAGGATGCCCACTTTCCCCTGTCTCCCATTCCCATGTTGGGTTCCAATGTGAACCCTGGGGGATACCTCTGATGGGGATGATATGATGGGATTCCCCAGGTGCTGATACTTCCCCTAGCTCTTGGGTGGCCATCTCTCTGACGTAGGCATGCCCATGTCCCATGGTTAATGGGACTGAAGGGGATCCTCAGGGAGCCTCATCAGTTTTTCAATGGACCAGATTCAATTTGATGCATAACACCGCCCTCCACTCCAAGCAGAGCACTGTAATGGGAGCTATTGGCGGAGTGGAGGGAGGGGGTCTGAGCCTGCTCTTCCTGGAGAACAGGGCTGCGGAGCCTGTCTCTGTAGCCGCTGCGACTCCCACCCTTTCTCCAGTTAAAAGCATTGTTGATTGAGCTATTGCTGTGGGGGCACTGTGCACCTTCTCCTCTACTCTCCACAATGACTCTGTGATTAGGGTGCAATTAAATTTTTTTTTAAAAATCCCTATCCGAGGATGTGTTCATTGATTCTAGAGAGAGAGGAAGGGGGAGAGAGAGGGAGAGAGTGAAACATCGAGGTGAGAGAGAAGCATTCATTGGTTTCTTCTCACGTGTGCCCCGACTGGGGGCTGAGCCCACAGCCTAGGGATGTGCCCTGAACTAGGAATGGCTTTTGGGTGTATGAGGTGACGCTCCAGCCGGGTGAACCACCTGGCCAGGGCTAGGGTATGATTTTTAACTCACTTTTAAAGATAGAGAAACTGAGGCACCAAACACTTAAGCAACTTTGCTGGAGCTAAAAAGTGACATCTGGCCAAATGTGACAAATGCTGTATCAGAGGGACAAACAGGGTTATGTTGGAGCAAAAAGCACCTGTTGAGACCTGGACACCAGGGAAGATGGAAGGGGAGCTGTCAATGGACAGGAAGAAGCTGGGGTGTTGTTTGCAGGCAAAGGCCTCGAGAAAGGGGCCAGAGGACATTTGGAGGATGATGGCCCACCCAGTGGCTGTAGGGGGAGGGTGCAGGTGTGGAGGGCAAGGGCCGAAGGTAAGCAAGCAGTCACGGAGGACCTCAGGCCCTGCACTAAGGAGCTGGCCAAGGCATCCGAGGTTGGGTTTTGGGTGGAGTAAGACCAGAGGCAAGTAGGAGAGCCTCCTGGGACCAGGCGATGATCGTCTCAGGGAAGAGAGGGAAGGGCACAGTGTGCTGCCTGGTGCCTGATGCTTCCTTATATGGTCTCAGTTAACCTTCCAACAGTTCTCAGGGTTGGGCACCATCATTACTGCCTTACAAATAAAGAAACTGGGGCTCAGATCTGACCAGAGGTGAGTTAGAGTCGTTGAGGTAGCGGGGACCCCACTGTCTGGAGTGGGGTCAGGACCCAAGCTGTGTTTGTGCATCAGCATGAAAGGGGAGCGTACATCTTTGTGAGGCCCTCTCAGTGCATCTGTGGCTGCAGAGAGGAGGGTAGGCATGGAGTGAATGAAGCGGGGCCCCTGGGGCTGTATCTGGGTCACCAAAAAAGCTAGGGCAACAATAGTGCTGGAAGGAAGGTAGGAAGGACGGGCAGAGCTGAGGGGCTGGAGCCCAGGTTCAGGTGGTGGGTAGTCCATGGGAATTGGGGCCCCAGGGGGTATCTTGGGTGAACCTGCTGCGGGTCCTGCTGGAGTTGGAGCCAGGCTGATGTGTTCTGGTTGACATCAAAACCAAGGCTGGTGCTCCCGCTGGTGGGTTTGGGGGGTACCACCTTGGGATCCCTCCTGGGCTCTGGCCTCCTTAGCTATTGATACCCTTGTCCTGGGGCCACAGGCATTTTACCAACCAGCCCTGCACCTCCACCCTGGAGGCCCTAAAGATCCCAAGACTCACCAGCTGTCCTCGATGCTGACCTGTCCCCTGCATCCCACAGCCACCAGCTCCTGCCCCACCCCTGTCCCACATACCTCTCAAGTCCATCTATATAGCTCTACAACAGGGCAGGCCTCCCTCCTTCTCATTTCCATCCCTGGATCAGTCCCCAGATGGGTCTCCTTGACTCCAACCGGAGAAAGCTTTTGAACCCACAAACCCTACCAGCTCACTCTTGGATGCGAACCCGTCAGTTCCTCTGTTCCAAGGCCAGCAAGCTGAAGCCCTAACCCCTGGCCCTAGGGCTTTCCTGAGCCACTGTGTACAGCTGGCTGTGCTGTGATTGCTGCCCTACTGCCCTTGCTTCCCACTGCTCCCTTGTGCCCTCAGCATATCTGGCCATCCCCTCTCCTCCCAGAGTTCCCTTCTCAGCAGCGGAGGTGGGCTGCACCCTCACTCTGCCTCATTGAGGGGTGCCTGACACCCCCACCCCCCTGACTCCTTCTTTTAGAGGAACCCCTGATACACAACATTTGGTGGCAGGGGACCCCTAGAGGGAAAAGGCCAAGACCCTGGGGGTTTGTTTTGCAGGAAAATGAAATGTCCTTCATGTCGCACCCATCACACTCACAGTGACCTGGGCAGGGCCAGGGGCCTGTCTGGAACCCTGGCCCCCACCCCCACCTCCACTAAATCATTCTTTGTCCTGCTCTTCCCTCAGCACCCTTTCCTTCCCTGCCCCCACCTTCACATCTGAGTCATTTATACCTCAGGGCCTGGTTTCTATGGGTGATGCTGTTATAGTCTCCCCACCCCTGCCAGGTAGGACTGCCTGCATTTCAATAGGAACATTCTGGAGAGGAAGCCTTAAACTTTGGGGGGGGGGGGCTGGCCAACCGTGAGAATTTCTGTGACCCCGGCAGGAAAGGAAGGGGTAACTACTGCTGTCCCCCCAAGATCAAATTCCAGAAGGGTGCCCTGCTTGCTCATCAGAGAGTGGAGCTGGTACCTCCCCATCTGTCCCTCAGCTCACAAGCAGGTTTCAAACCAGCAGTAACTGGCTTTACTCCCCTTCTGCAGCTGGTCCCTCAGAGGGAGCATCTGCAGCGAAGGGCTGGGAGTGGGAGAGCCAGGATGAGGGGCGAGGGTAGAGAGGAAGCACAACCTGTGTTACTCAGGGCCCTGGCCCGTCCGTCCGGAGCGGGTGGAGAGGAGGAAGTGAGTCAGTGGGCACAGCGACTCATGCCTCAGAGTCCTGACTTTCCTTTTCAAACCACTGAGCCAAGACATTTGTCCCAACAGGATCCCATGGGGCAGGGGGATGGGAGCAAGAAGCTATTTACAAGGCCGAGGTGGCCTCCCACTCACCCACTGCGTTCCCTTTTTTAGGACCATAAAGGGTACATGGCCAACTGAATTCAGCTGGACACACGGTGGTTGCAGACCTACTGTGCAGGAGGGCACGTCACAGGTGCTGGAAATACAGGTGTAATCAACAGTGAGCATAGCTACCGGGTCCCAGTTCTCTTTCTCAGCATACCTGTAGTCTGGTATCTTCAGGTCCAATTTACAGTGAGGAAACTGAGGCTAAGAGAGGTGAAGAGTCTTGTCCAAGGTCACAGCCCTGCCAGTCTACAATCACACTAAAAGCCCAGGTTCCAAGTCAGTGCAAAGCCTGGAATATTCAAGAGGCACCACGTGCAAGGAATGGGGGTGGGGGAGTGCAGGAGATGCGGGTGTCAGGAGTGCGGGAGGGATACGAAAATTCGTGAAAGTCTTCAAAGAACAAGTGGGTATTTTCCAAGTACACAAGGGGTAAAGGGCACTCCAGGCAGAGGGACCAGCACGTGCAAAGATCATGTGACAGGACTGGCCCCGTGCTCATGGAATCCTGCTGGAGATGAAGTGCTGCCATAGGAGAGGAGGCTGTGGGGACAAGGAGGAGATGCTGAGCCGTTCTAGACACTCAGAATCTGAGGAGCCTGCGGGTAGCCAGCCAAGTGGCTGCTGAGAGCTGAACATCCAGGCTGGAGCCTAGCTCTGGCTGGGTAGCTCAGTTCATTAGATCATCGTCCGGCTATGCCAAGGTTGCAGGTTCGATCCCCGGTCAGGGCACATACAAGAATCAACCGATGAATGCATGAATAATTGGAACAACTCAGCTATTGGTTGGCAGGGAAGTTTACTAATATTTGGGGCCTGCACACCAAGTCCCTGTGGGGGGTGACTGCCTATTTACTCCCAGAACCCCTCTGTTCTTTCCCTCTCCCACCCTCCCACCACACCTGCACCTGAAGTCCAAGTCAAATCTGACCTGGGGCCTTCTCACACACACTCTCTCCCTCCACCCTGTGCCCGAGTTATTATGCAGCCCCTTCCTGCCAGCTCCGTCTCTCTTAGCAATGCTAACTCCGTGCTGTAGCCAAAATGTTCTTTCTAACACTGTCCATTGCCCCACTAGCACCAGCACCAGCCCTAAAATACAATGTAACATGGCTAATGTAACGTGTAAAGAGGCTGATACAATTTAGCCTCTTTAAATTGGAGAACTTTCAGAACAGGAGGCCAGGATGACACCCCAGCCTCTGGAACTTGCTCTGGTTCATCTCTGACATCCCTGGGGGTCCCCAGTTCCGTGCTGGTAGATAGTAGCTTGTCAGTGAGTGTTGGAGGCTGACGGATTTTGAGCCAGGGAAGTTGCCAGGACTAGGCACCTGCCCCACCCACCCCAGGCCTGTATCTGGGTCACTGGAAAGAGGAAATCTGATAAACCCATTCAAGCTTCACAGCTCTTCTTTATCACCTCAGTTATTTGCATTTTCAATTCAAGTCAGAGATAGTGACCGGAGTCTTAGTTCAATAGGAGTTATTTGGACCACTTAGTTCGACAAATACTAGGGGACTTGGGACACAAAGGGTACCGTTAGAGAAATAGTGAAAAAATTTCTCTAGCTCTTTCCTTTCACTGATGAGAAAACGAGGCCTAGAGGAGGAAGGTAACCTGCCCAAGGGAAGAGAGCAGACAGCAGCCTGCATCCGACCCCAGTGGCACCACAATTCCATTCCATCACTATCTGTTCACTAATGCCTGTGTACATCCTGTCCATGCCCCGGTCTGCCCGTGAGAGGTGAGTGAGCAAGCAGCGTGGTCAGGGCTCTGGGAGAGCGAGATGGGGTGCATGGGGGAGGCAGGCAGAGGCAGGCTGGTGTGAACACGGCAAACACTGAAGAAACTAAGGTGCCTTTATGGGATTTTGATGTCATTGTTGCAACTGGGAAAACTTCACCCCAAACAGGGCCCCAGCTCTTCTGTTTTCTTCTTTCCAGGGGCCCCCTCTTGCTGGTCCTTTCCTTCTCCTTTGTCCAGATACTTCTCCTCCAGGAAGCCTCCCTGACCCCACAGCAGGATCCACAGCTGCATGTTGTTGTGGTCACCTGCAGAGGCAGATAGACCCCATCAAAGATTTGGTTCAATGTCAAGACTGATGATGCCCCATACATACCAAGAGCGTATGACAAGTTTTATTTACATAACAGGTCTCTAGGGGAGCAGGGCCGGCAGGTCTTAAATGGCTGGAGAGAGCCAAGGAAGGAGATTGGCCCAGGATTTTTGCTGTGGTTAGGGAATGAGGTCAGGGTGAGCATTTGTGCGGGAAGGGCTTGTGTGATTCAAACCTCCCATAGATGCCAAAGGAGGGAGCACAGCACCCAGGTCTCATCAGCTTTGCCAGGTGTGGGGCACAAGGGGAAGAGGGAGAGGTGATGGCTTAAAAGCCGTCAGCAGTCAAACGTCAAAAACTGGACTGAGACTCCTCATTACATGTGTTATTCATGTGCCTTTCTCTCTCTCTCTCTCTCTTTCTCTCTCTCTCTCTCTCTGTCTCTCTCTCTCTCTCTCTCTCTGTCTACATTTCTAGGTGAGTTCCCTCTCCGTGGGGAAGAGTTGACAGGACAAAGACACGGAGGGATGAGATGAGGCTGTGGATATGTCACTGAGACCAGAGCATTTTAGGTGTTTGGCACCAACTCTCCAGCCCAGAGGCCTTTCCAGTCTCGAAATCTTCCTCCGCCATCCCATCTCCCTCAGATCTGTCCGATGCTCCCCCACATTCCTTAGCTCCGGCCCTCCCCCTACCAGGCGCTGAGCTCCTGCTCTCACATTCCCTCTGGACACTCCCCTGGAATGGAAAAACCATCCCTCATCCCTTTCCTGCTCCCGGCCCTGGGATCGGACATGCTGGCCATTCCTGTTGGGGATGGCCAAAGAGATAACGCTTGGCATGGAGCCCTTCAGTGTCATCACAGGTCTCTCAAAGCTGTTTTAGGCAGGACCCCTGCCCACACTGAGTGACCACCCTGGCCCCTGAGCTCCTGGCCCTGGCTGACTCCCTTTCTCCCTTGACAAGGTGGAGGACCCAGCAGCCAGCCAGAAGGAGAGCAAATTAATTGTTGAACTTCCAGCCAAGTCAGCTTCCTGTTCCTTGACCCTCAATATCTCCTAACTCCTGGAGGCCCAGCCACAGGTGGACCATGGAAAAAGGCTGGGTGCTTTGGAAGTCACAGCTTGGGAACAAAAGCTCTCTTAAGGGCAGAAAGGGACCTCAAAACCACAGAGAACACTGTTATCTCAGCTGCTTTTGTTTAGGCATATCTGGCTGTCTGATCAACATCTGCCTGGAGTTTGCCTCTAGAAGACACAGCTGTGGTAAGCGGCTTCCCGCCCTAACTGCCTCCCATGAGCCTCGTGATCTTGGACAACCAGGTTCCCTCATAAATCACGTGAGGATGATCATCCTGACTTCACAGGGAGGCCACGCGGATGAAGTGAGGGGCTGCGTGTGAAATGAGTCACCCAGATGGGCCCTCGCCCTTCCCCAGCCCTGAGTCTAATTTTGTACTCTTAATTCTTTATTCTCTTCTTTCAAGAGGGCTCCAAATTGTACAAGCCCGGAGTATTATACAAAAATGTTAATTATTAGCTTAAATGGTTGAGAAAAGCTTCGGGGTCAGACAACACAGGATTAAAACCTGAGCCCTGTGGCCTTCGCCAAGTTGCTTAACCTCCCTGAGCCTCAGTTTGCTGCCCCTACAACAGAGATAACGCCTAGTTGGTTATTGTGAGGATTTAATTTAGTAATATTGGTAAAGCAGTTAGCATTGCTCCCGCTGCCTACAGACACCACATGGGAGTTTCTCTTTTTTAATTTTTAAAGTATTTTTTAAAGATTTAATTGTTTATTTTCAGGGAGAGGGGAAGAGAGGGAGAGAAACATTGACGTGTGAGAGAAACATCCGTCAGTTGCCTCTGGCACACTCCCAACTGGGGACGTGGCCCTGCAACCCATGCATGTGCCCTGACAGGGACTTGAACCAGAGACCCTTCAGTTTGCAGGCCGGTGCTCAATCCACTGAGCCACACCGGTCAGGCCGGCATTTTTCCTATGATTACAAACTCTCAGAGATAGGGGTACTACACTGAATTTGAGGGGCGTGAGCACAGAGGGCTGAACTGCTGGACCAAAATAAGAAAGCTCCTTTAGCTTAGTGAAAAGGATGCTCTTAGGAAATGGGTCTTCGTGATGCAACCGGGGAGATCTGAGTTAGATCGCACAGTGACCGTTTGAAGTTCCCTTTCAGTTGCTTCTTCTGCGAATAACCTTTAGGCCCCGCCCCTAACGCCAACCGGCACCACCCACTACACACCTGTCGGGGCTGCCATCCCCGCCTAGTCTCCACTCAGTCTGAGCCTGGGTGGGAGAAAGGCAGCTTTGGGATTCTGCTGGGCTAGTCCCTGGAGGCCAGGGGTGCTTGAGAAGTGGCTACAGCCTGGGCCCAGCTCCCTGGCTACGCAGGGCACTCTTAGGAGAAGGGATTCATTCCCACATGGATAGGTTTACAAGGGACACCAGAAAGCGGGGTCCTTTGGGGGAAACGCTGTCTTGTTGCTAATACTAAGAGTGCTTGGTTATTTACTGCCGCTAAGTATCAGTCTGGCTTTGCTGAGGGACCATTCCCAGCTGGGATCAGGGTGGATGGGGGGTGGGTGGGCAAAAGAAAAAAAGAAATTTCGACGAGGACACAGAACGGGCTGCGTGCCGGAAAGAATGCCCAGAGACCGCCAGCCGCCTCTCAGAGACTCACAGCACCGCAGAGGCGAGCCGGGCATTCCAGGCAGCGGTGCGCGGAGCTCAGTTCGCCCGCGCTCTCCAGCCAGGCGGGCAGAAGTGGCCGCGCCTGGAACGGCCTTTGCGGCCGCAGTAGCTGCCGCAGCAAACCGTCTGGACAAATACCAATCCCGGCCCCGCCCGTCCAATCCATCTGGCTCAAAAATGCGACGCTTCTCGGGAGACGCAAGAGGCGGGGAGGGGAAATCCTAGCCTTTGGGGGCCCTGGACAGGTGTTTGGGAGAGAGGGCGGAGCCGTTTGGGGGAGGATGAGGAGGGAGGGGCGGTGCTGCCCCTTTAAGAGGCGGCGGCGGAGCCGGGACCTTTTCTCTTTCCCCGGAAGGAGAGCGGAGCCGCGGCTGGGCGCGCAAGGTGGGGAGGTGCGGCGCTGGGCGTGGAAAGGCGGGGCGCGAGCGGGGCACCCCTCCCGCCCGCCCTCCTTGCGGTCTACCGGTCTGCCTGCCCAGCCAGATCCGCCACCGAGCCAGGATCGAAGACGACAGTGCAGCCAAGGGGGCGCGGCCGGGACGAGCTGCGGGGCAGGGTGTCCGGGGCGGGGGCGCGGTGACCCGACGCAGGGCTGGCGGGAGAATAGAGTCGCGGATCTCGGAGGGAGTCTGGGAGCGCAGACCTTGAGCGGACGTGAAACCGACCAGGGCCGGGAGCCAGAAACTGTCAGCGTTCCGGGGCTCAGCGACGCGGCGGGCCGGAGTGTTCTCCAGTGGTGCCGGGAGCAGGTGAAGCGGTCCTGACTCCCGCCCCGCGTGCTCGCGCTCCCTCGCCCCGGCTCCGCTCGCGCTCGCGCTCGCGGCCATGGGCCCCAGTCCCCGCCGCACCATCCGCGTCCTGCGCCCGATGCTCTGCGCGCTCGCCTTGATGGTGGCCCCTGGCGGTCACGTCGCCTCCGCCTTCAACCTGGACACCCGATTCCTGGTGGTGAAGGAGGCGGGGAACCCGGGCAGCCTCTTCGGCTACTCGGTCGCCCTCCACCGGCAGACGGAACAGGAGCTGCGCTACCTGTGAGTGAGGCTGGCGGGGTGGCGGGGTGTGGGGGGAGGGGGTGGCAGAGAGAGAGAGAGAGAGAGAGAGAGAGAGAGAGCGCGAGCTGGGTGAGGATCCGGAGGTGAGTCGCCGGCCGCCGTCTACTGTGAGCGAGGGTTAAGGGGGCGGGGACCTGGGCGCCCTCCTGTTACTGAGGTTTGGCGGGAAGTGGAGTGATTAGGCGTGGGAGGAGGGGGTCGGTAATCACTGGCAAGTGCTGTCCCAGCCAGAACCTGCCTAGACGCAGCCCCTCTGGAGAGCAGCACTGGGGTCCCGCTTTCCCGAGCCCCCTTCCATTCTCTGAATTGAGTACCTCTTCTCTCCAGGGGTGGAAGTTGAGGAAAACTGCAAGATAAACACATAGTGGCTCCCCCTTACCCGTGTCCCGGGAAGAACCTATGGGCACATGCATTTAAGCTCCCTCCCCTTACACCTCGCATTTAGTCTGCGGCCACGTCAGCCACACCCTTTGCAGAGCCAGACTGGTGGGGTTCTCAGCCCTTGGTGGTTGGAGGGTGAGGTGATGAGTCTGGGTGTTTGGAGCTGTCCAGGGGCTCCCTCTGACCACAGGAGGCAGGGGAATAGAAGAGAGAGGAGGGGCTGTCCCAAATCCTGCTCGGTCTCCTGCCCCTTCAACCCAGCAGTGACACCCTCCCACTAGATAGCTTTCCTGCATTCCACAGATTCATGTTGAATCTTCAACCCTGAGTGTGTTTGTTTGCTTTGAAGAGGGAAATGGTGTTTTTCTCTTTCTTCTGCTCTCCTTCCCCAACAGCTGCAAGAAGGAGGGAAAGGGCTGGGATAGGGGAGAGAGGGGAAGGTGACTGCATCCAGCCGCTTGTGTTCCCCGCCCCCCACTGCCATCACGCACACTTATGCCCAGAGGGGCATGTCCAGGTTGCAGATGTTTCTCTGCCACAGACTCATGAGATCAGCAGTTCGGGAAAAGGACAGCTGGGGGACGTGAGGCTGTCCCTGGAGGGAAGGTTGTTAGGACAGGTCAACAGGCCCTGTCACTTTGAGCTGGGTGACCTGCTAGCTGTCTGCCCCCAACTGGTGTTTGATCCCCGCTGAGCAAGAGGACATGGTCAGAAAAACGGTGTGTTGAAGCCTCTCCCAACTCTGGCTGGGGCCTACAGAAACTTGAGGAGGGTTGGAATGCCCAAAGTCCAAACTTGGCTCCTGCCCTGCTGGCCCAGCCCTGCCCAGTCTACCTACCTGAACTTGGCTTCAATTCCATCTAGCTTCTGCAGAGGCTAGGGCCACCACACCCTTCCCAGCTTGGCCCCATGAGCTTCGGTCTGGCCTCGACCAATCCTCCATCTTTTGGAGGCTCTAAGTAACCATCAACACAAGTTCTTACATTCGTGCTCTTTCTGCCCTCTTCCAGAAAAAGATGTTCCATGCTAAGGCAACATAAAGAGAAGATCAGGAAAGCAAGAGGAAAGGGTGGGGGGGTGTTGGTTTTGCTACGTGACCTTGAGCAAGATACTTCTCTTCTCTGGGCCAGTTTTCCCCATAGAGGGGTTAGACCTGGATCTATATGCCTCTTCCTGCCTCAGTTGCCCTATAACAGGCAACTTGGCATTGTGGAGAGAGAAGCTCCAGCATTCCATTGCCAATTGTCACTAATACCGGAGCCTTAATTTCCTCACATGCCAGGGCAAAGGGAACAGCACACCTTCTGCATGGGGCAATAGTGGGGCTTCAGTGAGATAATGTGTATAAAATGCTCTGCACATGCCAAGGCACGGCGGAGGGCTCTTGTACCAAAGCCAGGACCTGGATGTACCCTCACTACCCATGGGCCTCACCCAAGATGGCTGAGCGGAGAAGTCCTACTTTTCTTCCTGGGTAGCAAGAGATGGCATTAGGCCTGACAAGAGCCCAGAGGTTCTAAAACTGAGGCACCTCAGAGAGGCAGGCAGTTCTAGACAAACTTCTGGGTCACTCCCTTGGGTATCTTCAGTCTTTCCCAGGGGCGGTTCTAGACCTTGGCTCATCTCGTCTCACTGAGATCTGCTCCTTGGCCCTTTGGGAGAGCCAACTGGCCCAGCTGGGTTTAGCTGCGGCCAGCTGTGTAGCCAGATGTGAACAGCTGCCTGAGCACACAGCTCAGGGGAACCAGCAACTCAGGTTGCAGTTGGATATTCTGTTAGCCTCGGAGTTCCTTTGGGTGGAAGGGTGAGGGCTCATGGCCCTGAACAAACTCTTAGCCTGGGGTTCACGGGAAGTTTTCTGGCTTTGTAGGGACCCCTGAAAGTACATGTAAAATCGCGTGTGTCTGTGCATGTTCTGGGGGCGGGAGCAGGGGAGAGCATAGCTTTCAACGTGTTCTCAAAGAAGGCCTCATTCCAGAAATGCTTAAAAGCCCAGGTGTGGGCCTTCTTTGTTCCCCATCACCCCATCTCTGGACTGGGGTTCCCTGCCCACAACATCAAAGGCTTACCCCACCCCAGGCTACAATTTCTCTGTCTCTTGATGTGAGAGAGGGCAAGTAGGGCAGGGGACCAAGGTGTGTTGGGCTTCGCCGTGAGATGCACAAGGACCCCTGGGGAAGCAGAGGGACTGTTCCCCAGGGAGATGGCTACTGACTGACTTCCTCGACCCCAGCACCTGCTCTGTATTCCCTCCTGGGAATCCAGGTGTCCTGGTCTGGCCTGACCTTGTGGGCTATGGGAGAAACCTCTGGGGCCCTCTCTCCCTTTCACCCTGGTCTGGTCATGAGGGTTTCTGGGAAGTCTGCAGTGGGGGTGGCTGGGGCTCCTGGAAGATGAAGTCATACCCGAGGGAGGCAGGAACCAGGATTACCTGCTGTGCTCTCCTAAAACATGTTTCCTTGGGCGGAGTAGCCACCTGGCAGCCTCCAGGCCTCGTGCCTAAGGAACTGCACAGCAGCTGTGGCTGTAGGCAGAAGGCCTGCATTCATAGTGGCCTTTTCCCCTGACACTCTCCAATGACCAGTCCAGGCCAAGGAGCTTTAAATTGGGCGGGAGGCAGGGGAAGCCTGATATTGTAGAAAAGGACAAGGGCTTGGTCAGAGCTGCACAAAGGAGGAAGAGGGTGTCCATTGCAGCGAGAGGAATTGAGGTTAGATGACGTGAAGAATGCCCTGAGGGATCAAATATGGAAAAAATACTAAGGAGCAAGGGAGAGGGAGAAGCAATGAGAAAAACAGCCTTGTTCTTTTTTATCTGAGGCTTCGACCAAGGCCTCTTTCTCCCGTTCCCTCTCATTCTATCGCTTTCTCCAGCTTGTTGCTCTGGTTCTAGGGCTGAGTCACCAGAGGGGAGAGGGGGCTGGGTAGGCAGCTTGAGAAGCAGGGGGAGGACAGAAAGGGCTTGCAGTTTCAGCTACCACAGGGGCAGCCTCTGGGGAGGTGGCTAATTTGGGCATCCAGGTTGGCCCGGAGCTGGGATCCAGGCATCTGAGAACTGCCGCCACCCTACCCCCGGGGCTCTGAGCTGGGGCAGCCCCTTCCCTAACCTGTTCCCCATCCTGAGGTGGAAGGGATCCCTGAAGAGTAAGGCATGGGGCCCGTTGGCCTGAGTGCTGGACCCTCTGGGCCTCTCCAGGTTAACTGAAATCTTACTGGAGCCACACCAGCGCCCCCCTGAGGTTAGGAGTCTGGGAAGTTACACTTAACAGGCTGTTTCTCTGAGCATCACCCCACCTGAGTGCCCCCAGGGGGCCTTCTTCTCTTTGGGGTGAGCCAGCCTGCTGCCCTGACCCCCATGGGCCTTATACCCCAGCCCCTTCCCCTTCTACTGCTTTCTGCTTGGTTGTTCCATTAGCCTAGAACTGAGTGACGGAGCTGGGCAAAGAAGTGCTTTTCCAGAACTTGGAGCTTAGTGGGCCCCCCAGAGGCCAGGAGGGGCTGTCTGGCCGGAGTCGAAGGAGAGGGTGAAGAGGCAGCTGGCTGCTTGAAAGCCCTTTAGAGATCATTTTATCCATCCACCTACCTCCCAGAGGGGCTCCCTGCCCGCCTCCCCACCCCCGCAGCTCAGCCTGACTCCAGGAGAGGTATGGTCTGATCTTTCTTCCTTGCTCCAAGAGCTGCGCAAAGCCTCCCACCTAGCCTCCTCCCTTCTGACTGCTGCTGGAAGGCTGGGCTCAGTGGTGGTCTAGAACAGGTCAGCTTTTGGATTCTCTGATCTGGACCAGATCTGACAGCAAGCAGCCTCGTTTGCATATTAATTTTCATATCAGTAAGGTCTCTCTCTCATATCAGTCTGGGTTCTCCCCACACCTGGCTGTGGCTGGAGGCAGCTGGACCTGACCCTCCACACACCCATCTTCCCCCATCCACTCCTAGCCCTCTGGCTGTAGACCCATTGGATCCCGGGCTGGGAGCCAGAGGGCCTTAAAGGGCCTCTGAGCAGGCCAAGTTGGAGCTAAAAATACTCCAGGGGGGTGGAGGGGGGCGCTCCCTGTGGAATCTCTGGGGAGGGAAGGGCTTAGGATGTGGGCCTGGGATTAGGGCATCGGCCCTGCCCACCACCCATCAGTAGGCACAAGGCAGGGGTGGGGAGGGTTGTAGACAGTAAGGGGATTTATTTCAATCCAGTTGCCATTTGTGCCCAGCTCTGCCTGTTCTGTTCCCCAGGAAGCTAAGAGGAGGGGTCCCTCAGCCCACACCCTCGGACACCTTGGGCAATGGGAGCAGCAACACTTCCATTTCATTGCACGCCCTGGGAAGCAGCCTGGGCGCCTCTCGCCCACTGAGGCCTGGACCCGCCCCTTCAAGGTCATTGTAGCAAAGCCTCTAACCTCTACTTCCAGCTAACTCAAAGCTCCCACCATAAAATGACTCTAGCTGCCAGGGCCCCATGCCTACCTTAGTGACTGCCTGGTCTCCTCTCTTTGGGAATTGGAAGTGCTACTGTGTCCCATCCTCTGCTCCCTCTAAATAACCAGAGTAGTCTGCTGTTTGCCTTCTGCTTCAGGCTTCCTAACCTGGTGGAGCAGAAATTCCTGGGTGCCTGGAGGGAGACCTAGGGCTGTGCTTAGGGCCAGTCCTTGTGTCTCAGTAATCAGAATGACAGTGCTCATGTTGACCATGGTTTCATTGTCAGAAAGCCCTTTCAAAGAAAGAACCCATCCCCTACCCCCCAACAACCCTGGAGATTGTAGGGACAGCTGCTGGTCCCATGTTACATACAAATGAGGCACTCAGGGCTGGGAGAGGGAAAGGAAAGGGCCCCTTGAAGCAGAACAAACCTGACAGCCAGGCCCTTAGGCTTCCAGGCTGAATTGTTTCTTTCTTAGGTCTTCCCTCTCTCAACTGTCAGGCACCCCAGGGGTGGCTGTCCGTGGGTGGTCAGGCAATCACTCACCAAGCACCCTCCTGAGCCTCGAAGAGGGTGACTACCTGGGCCTGGCTGCCACACTGGCCCCTCTGCCAGCCTTTCTGCCTAGCAATGCCTAGCACTTCCCCAGGCCCGAGTGAGGTCTGAGTGGAGGTATAAGATACAGGCAGAGGTCCCACCCCCTTCCCAGCACCCCCAGGCTGTGCATTCCTGACACCCAGTGGGCGGAGGCACCCAGGTCCTGGCATGCCTGGGCCCCTGCCCTGCCCACTCCTTGCAACCTTTGCTCCCAGGTCCCAGGCAGGAGCAGCAGGCGGGGTATGGCTCGGCACTTCCAGGCTCTGGCAGGCTGAGTTCTGAGCTGGGAGCCTCATGGTGATAGCGTTGCTGGGGCCAGATGGAGGGGTTCTTAGGAGGTGCCTGCCACCAGGAGGCTGGGTCCTTGCAGGGTCAAGGAGGCGGTCCTGGCAGAAGGTCCAGGGGCTGCTGAGAGAGGACAAGATGCTGGGAGAGCAAGGAGTGGTAGAGCAAGGAGGGTTCTTAAACTGGGTGTGCCTGCTAAAAATGCAGGTGCCAGGGCTCCACCCATATTCGATTCAGATGGCCTGTGATGGGCTGAAGACTTTGCCTTTGTAACACATATCCCAGGGATTTCTGGTGCTGGTGGTCTAAGGACTCTCTGGAGATATTCCAAGACTGGTCCCCTTTCTGTCCTCTGGTCACCTCTCTGGTATGGGATGGGTTGCCAGGACCCTAGGCACACTTGTGGGAACTTGTAGCCAATGTCTCTAAACGTGAGCAGACTAGGGACAGAGTGATAGTCCTCTCCCATCCCCACTCTCATGCCCACTTTCTAAGAACACTACCCTGGGACCGTATTGTCCAAAATGTCAGGCATCTGGTCCCACCCAATACCTGTGTGCCTGTCTTAAGGTGGCAGTGGGGCGGGGGATAAACATCACCCAGATTACTCAGGGGTCCACGTCTCCTAGATCTAAGTCCTCAGATGGCTTAGAGTGGAAGGACCCAGGTTCCCAAGAACAGACCCCACCCCACCCCTCATATGTTGTCCCCTTGGGCCGCCTAGAAGTTGAACCCTGTGCCAGGGCTCTTCCAGTCTTACTCTCTTTTGGTCTACCTTCATCTCAGAGGCCAAAGCATTCCTTCCAAAACTCAGATGTGACCATGTCATGCCCTTGCATCATATCCCTCCAAGGCTCCCCTGCGGCCCTTCCCACCCTGCCCTCTTGTCCCTCCCCATGTTCCTCGATTCCAACTGTATCAGAGCCCTGAAGATCCCTAAGTTGCCCTGCTTGCTCATGCTTTCTGTCCCTTGCACATGCCATCCATGTGCCTGAAGTGCTCTTCCTCCCCTTCTTCCCAGTTCCCGGTGGACCCTGGTCATCAGACTCAGACGAGGTCCCCGCTTCCTTGACTGCTCCTCATACAGAGTCTGGGCTGGTTGGTTCTCTGCTCTCCTCTCACGAGGCACCGACAGCGGAGGTCTGCTTCCTTGCCGGCCTTCCCCTACCCGGGTGCTCCTGGAGAGCCTCGGCTGGGATCTGTTTACCTCCCAAACCCAGAGCCTGGCACAAAGCCTGGCAGAGCAGATGCTCAGTAAGTGCATGTTAAACAGCAAGTCGTTTGAAGCGGGCTTTGGGAAGTCTGAGCCCCGCCCCCTACCTCCTTGCCCCCCAGGCTCCTGGTTGGTGCTCCCCGGGACCTCGCTGTGCCTGATGGCTATACCAACCGGACTGGTGCTGTGTACCTGTGCCCACTCACTGCCTCCAAGGACGACTGTGAGAGGATGGACATCACAGAGAGAAGTGAGGGGAAGGGGCCGGGGATCACTGCCGGATCAGGAGCCTGGGGTGGGGGGTAGTAGTCGAAAGAGAAAGGACCTGGAGGAGATAAAAGGCTCACCTGGGCAGTTTCTAGTCACTTCTTGAACAAATGGGAAGAGGGAGTCCTAGAGGAGAGTGGGACCCAATGGGGTTTGTGGAGCTCAGACTATGAGGGGCTGGAGAAGGGGAGAAGGGACGGCTGCAGCGTTGGAGGGGAGGGTCCAAGAGGGACCAACCCCTGCTTTCTGGAGGCTCTAGGAACTGAGGGGATGGGGTGCCCTGGCTCATGATCCCTCCCACAGGTGACCCTGACCGTCATATAATTGAGGACATGTGGCTTGGGGTGACTGTGGCCAGCCAGGGCCCTGCAGGCAGAGTCCTGGTAAGTGGGCACGCAAGTCGTCTCCCCCTGCTCCAGCCCTCTCCTTCATCTCCCTGGAGCTGGGGGGAAAGCAGAGGACAGAGGGAGTCCATGGTGCATGAGCTGGGGGATTGCAAATGTCCTTTTCTGTGGCTATCTGTGTCCCTCAATCCTGCCTTTATGAGGAGGTGGTGGGGGCGGGTTCTGGCATACTGCCAAGACCCAGCATGACCTGAGTCCTGTCTGAATCACACTTCCCCCCGGCCCCACCCCTGGTACCCGTTGAGTTGCTCACCCTTGTGGGAAGGAGCTGAGCTGAGCTGCTGGATCTGCAAGAGAAAAGGGCAGATCAGCCCCCGGGCAGTGCGGCCTGATTTCACCCCTTCCTGGGAGGCTGGCTGGCCCAAGAGGCGCAATTCTGCTGACCCCAGCTCACTTGGATTGGGTTTGAGGACCACTTCCTGTTGTCAGTTGTCATCTCCTGCCCACATACTTCAGTGCTGGCCCCTGGGGGGGGGGGGGGGTCTCAATTTCTGAGTCCTAGATAGACAATTTTTAAAAGTTGATGTAAAATTGAAATACAGTGAAATGTACAGATTTTAGGTTTCAATGAGTTTTGAAAAGTATACACCTGCGTAACCAAGATCCATGGAAGAAAAAGCATATTTACATCACTCAAGGAAGTGTGCCCCCTTTCAATCAATCATCGCTCCCATAGCCAAAGCACAACCCTCACTGCTCTGCTCTGTCACATCTGAACACTTCTGAGTTCCAGGTTTGCATCAATTCACTCAGATACCTTTTCAGGCCACTGTTAGGGATGGCGTGTGCCTAGGACCCAGTGAAGGCAGTTCTAGATCCTGGGTCCTTCAGCCTAGTCAGCTCATTTCTTCAACAAGTTTCGGTTTTTTTTAAGATTTTATTTATTTATTTTTAGAGAGGGGAAGGAAGGGAGATAGGGAGAGAACCATCAATGTGTGGTTGCCTCTCGAGCACCCCCTACTGGGGGCCTGGCCTGCAACCCAGGCACGTGCTCTGACTGGGAATCGAACCAGCGACCCTTGGGTTTGTAGGCCGGCGCTCAATCCACTGAGCCACACCACCAGGGCTCTTCAACAAGTTTTTAGTGAGCACCTACTGTGTGCCGTGCACGGTGCCAGCACTAGGAACTTAGTGGTGATGGGTTAGGCTCAGCTGATGGGAGTGAAGCTCATAGTTGGAAGGGACAGAGGAAGTAAGCCAGCAAGAGCTAGGCCTGGTTCTAGATTTCTGCCTGGCCCTTGGCTGTTTTACAAACACCCTATTCTGACTGATTTGCCCAATAACCACTTATCGAGCTCCTCCAAAATGCAGGGAAAAGTGCGAGAGAGGCAGCCTGGCCCAGTGCCGAACAGCTTAGACTTCGGAGCTGGGTGGCCTTGGTTTGAACATTCTCTGCCTCTCTCTAGATGTGAGATCTTAGGCAGAGACTTATTCTCTGTGCCTCAGTTTCCCTCTCTAAAGTGGAGAAAGTGATTGTCCCTACTCCACAGTGTTGCTAGGAGGCTTGAAAGGGTTAGTATGTGAAGAGCTGAGAATTGTGCCTGGCACGTAGTAAGCACTCAGTTTTAGCTGCTGCTGCTGCTGCTGCTGCTGTTGTTGTTGTTAGTGGTCCTTTCATTAAGAGGGCTGGGTTATGCCCTGGCTGCTGTGGCTCAGTGGGTTGAGTGCTAGCCTGCGAACTGAAAGGTCTCTGGTTTAATTCCTGGTCAGGGCACATGCCTGGGTTGCCTACCAGGTCCCCAGAGGCAACAGATTCTCTCCCGCTCTTCCCTCTCTCTGAAAAATAAAATCTTAAAAAAAAAAAGAGGACAAGGTTATTGGGAGATGGCAGAGAAGCAAGCTCCATAGTTTGCTGGTATCCAGCTCCTTTTAGACCAGAACGCCCAAACCCACGTTCCCTCATCCGTTCCCGTTTTGTTTTGCCAAGATCTTTGAGCCCCTCTCCAATCCAGTAACTTCTGTCCTTCCAAAAGGTGTTTCCAACTCTCAGAGCAGATTTCTAAATTCTGGAAAGGAGATGCAGGTCCAGGCATCACTGTGGGAAGACAGAAAAGCTAGGAGGCACCTTTCAACTCCTCTCCTGCAAAGCCAGAGGTGCCCAGGGCCCAGGAGACAGCTGGCCCTGGGTCCCTGCTGCAGGCTCAGGCTGCCTGTTGGGGTGGGGCCCCCAGGTCTGCGCCCACCGCTACACCCAGGTGCTGTGGTCGGGGTCAGAGGACCAGCGGCGCATGGTGGGCAAGTGCTATGTGCGGGGCAACAACCTGGAGCTGGACGCCACTGACGACTGGCAGACCTACCACAACGAGATGTGCAACAGCAACACCGACTACCTAGAGACTGGCATGTGCCAGCTGGGCACCAGCGGTGGCTTCACCAAGAACACAGTGTACTTCGGTGCTCCTGGGGCCTACAACTGGAAAGGTGAGGACCATGGGGGAAGAGGAGGAGCAGACACTGCCTACCCCAGGTAGCCACTGGTACAGCTGGCTGGGACTCTCCACAGTAGGGGGCAGAGGATGCAGGACCATCTTGCCAATGTCAGCAAACACCACGACTTCTACTTGAAAACGCTTAATAGGTGTCGGAGGCTTTACATGTATCATCTTATTAATCTTGAAATGCTCTACGAGGCAGGTATTATTATACCCATTTTACAGAAAACTGAGCCTCCGAGAAGTGAAGGGAATTGCTTGAGCCGAGAGGAAGTTATGAAACGTGAATTAGAACGCGAGTCCCTCTGATTCCAGTTTAGCCACTAAAAACTGATAGAGAGTAAAACACGCTCCTGGTACAACTACTGCACGGTATGGCAGGGTGTGGTAAAATAAAGAGTAAATGCGCCCCTCCTCTCACCCCTGCAGTCTCCCTCCCATCGCCACTGTCCCATTTTCCAGTGTGCATTGTGTCTTGTGGCTCATCCAGAACTGATTTTAGAATACACAGGTACCTTTAAACACACACAAAGAGAATCACGCTGAACATGCTGTTCTACTTTCTCTTTTCCCTTTTCAATAAACCGCGGGCCTTTTTTTTGTGTCAGTGCTTATAAGGCAGTCCTTTGGGAGCTGCGAAGTATTTCCTTGTATCAAGACCCATGCTTTTTGTAACCACCACAGCACACACGCCTGAGGGCCCACACCCCTCCATCTCTGCCTCTCTCCACCACACAGGTTGTAGCAACAGCGACCCCTTATGGCACTCTTGTAGAATCAACAGGTAGAGGGAGCCCAAAGCCTCGCCCTCTTGACGAAGGTATAATCACAGCTCTGGGCTCCCTTGAGGCTGAGGCCTCTGCTCGCTCCAGTGTCCTGCCTCCCACCCTTGGTCCTTTAGAATCTTGGCAGAGCAGCAGCCCCTGGGGAGCAGGGGCCAGGAGGCAGCTCAAGTTTGGGGACGGGTCCAGGAGGAGATAATGGCCTGAAGTCTGGCCTCAGTGTCTAGAGTGGGGAAAGTGTCATCTAGCATCCAGGAGCCTGGATGACCAGATTCCAGCCGTGTCTCTATAGCTAGCTGCCCCTTCCCTAAGCCTCACTTTTCTCATCTGCAAAATAAAGGTCATCATTCTCCCTCACAGAATTGTTAAAGGAAAGAGGAAGTGATTTGCACATGGCAAAGTGTTCACAAATATTTAAAAAGGCTATTAATATCCACCTCTGGGGAGGGACCTGGACATGGTGGAGGGAAGGGGTGGTGACCTACACTCCCTCTCCCCAAATCCTTGTGAAGGAAACAGCTACATGATTCAGCGGAAGGACTGGGACTTATCCGAATACAGTTACAAGGACCCAGAGGACCAAGGAAACCTCTATATTGGTGAGTCCAGTTGTGGTGGCCCAATGGGTGAAAGTGGGGGGGTGCTCAGTCCCTGGCATGCTGGCCCTCTCACCATTGGTGCCAGGTGGAACAGTGAGGCCAGGGTGCAAGTGTGAATAGTGGTATTTAGTTCAACTAGCACTTCATGAGCACCAAGATGCAAAGTCCCTACCCTCATGGAGCTCACAGTCCAGTGTACAGAGAGGACTGGGGATGGGCATCCAGAAGCCACTTTTTTGCCCAACTTAGAATAGAGAAGAGGATAAGGGGGTGGTGACCTTGGGAGTGGGTCCAGAGTAGAAAGCAACAAAGTCTACTGGGGCCTTGATTGACCACCTTCTCCCACATCCCAGGGTACACGGTGCAGGTGGGAAGCGCCATCCTGCACCCTACAGACATCACCATTGTGACGGGTGCCCCGCGGCACCAACATATAGGTGCCGTCTTCTTGCTGAGCCAGGAGGTAGGCGGAGACCTGCGGAGGAGGCAGGTGCTGGAGGGCACACAGGTGGGCGCCTATTTTGGCAGCGCCATTGCCCTGGCAGACCTGAACAATGATGGGTGAGAATCCAGGCACATTCTCTGGGGCCAGGGAGAATGGTGAAGGGGGCAGGCTTGCCAAGGCGGAGATACGGAGGCTTGCATTTGTGCATTTGTGCATTTGTTTGCATGCTGTTGCTGGGACTTGCAAATCAACTGTGCTTGTTGATTTGCCTTCAGATTCTATGGGATTCTGAGTATTTGCATGTCAATTGCATGACACCTGCATCTCTGTCTATGTCTGTCATTTCTATGGCCCTAGTGGATGTGGGCTGTTTGGGTGTGATCTGCACCTGCGTGGCTTGCCCCCTGTGTTTTCTATTAGATGGTCACGTTGGCATTTCCTTGGCTTTCCCAAGACCCGTGGCCAGAGGAGCCGTCTGTACAGCTGTGTGCCTTGGCACATTGTGCCTGCTAAACAAGAGTTGTGCTGCCTGTCGCAGGCTCAGCTCACATTCCCATTTCCCCCTCCTTCTCTCCTGTGCAGGTGGCAGGACCTCCTGGTGGGTGCCCCGTACTACTTTGAGCGGAAGAAGGAGGTAGGGGGTGCCATCTACGTCTTCATGAACCAGGCAGGCACCTCCTTCCCTGCCCACCCCTCCCTCCTTCTTCACGGCCCCAGTCGCTCTGCCTTTGGCTTCTCTGTGGCCAGCATTGGTGACATCAACCAGGATGGATTCCAGGGTATGAGCTAGCATCCCCTCCCCAGCACACCCTCGCTCCCACTGAGTCCTTGCTGCATACCAGGCTTGACAGGGCCCGGAGAGGAGATGAAATGGGGCCCAGGCCCTGGGGAGCTCACAGCAGTGCTAGAGAGAGGGCGTGTAGAGGGAGCCCCCATGGGCGAGGAGTGAACCTACTGCTGGGCATCAAAGGCTGGGCTGAGTGGACACAATGGAGGGGAGCAGAAGGGGCACAATATGAGGGTGGGGTACTTGCCCAGTGTGCCCAAATCTAGCGGGTGTGGGGTGCTCAGTTCAGAGATGAGGCTAGAGAGGTAGCATGGGGGTGGGGTGGATGTTTTTGAAAGCCAGGCAGGAGAACTGGGGCTTTCTATTTGGGTAATGGTAGAGGGGTGTCCAGAGAAGGTTTGGGGCAAGAATATGATGTCATAGCTTGGTGCCTTGGTACACTGAAAGATCATTCTGGAAGGAGTTGTGGGATGGATGCGGGGAACAAGACTGGGGTGTTGAAATCAAGGATGTAGTGCATCAGCGGCGGGGGGGAGTTAGGAGCTGGGACAAGGTGGGAGCCCTGGGTATAGAGGAAGTCATCAGAACTCTGCAGCACTTAGTGACCAATCAGACCTGGGTGTCAGGGAGAGGGACAGATCAAGGGATCGAGCCTGGTTGCCATGCAAGCCCCTGGCTTATCGGGAAGTCACTTCTCTGGCATCCTCAATTTCCTGGAATGTAGCTGAAAACCCAAGGGAGGCAATGGAGCCACTAAAGAGTCAAAACAGGTGACAGAGTTCAGTTAATGAAGCACCTTCTGACACAGGAGTGATCCAGTTTCCACTCAGGACCTACTTATTCTTCCTGAACACACTTTTCTAACAAGCTTGGCATTCTGGTTACTTAGGCCTCATCAGATCAAAAACAGCAAACGAAGAGTTGAGTAAAGTTTAAGAAGCTAAAACATTTTAGATTTACGTGTGGAAAGAATGGTTAGAATTTTAGAAGTCTGGACATTTTAACAAGCGAAGTTCCCTATAGTGTTCCGATTAAAATCCCAGCCCCCCATGTTAGACAGACAGGGCCTTCCATAGCCTGTCCTCTCTACCCACTAGCTGTGTGACTCGGGATTTCTGAGTTTATTTCCTCATCCATAAAGTGGGGACAGCAGTACCTACAGCCAGCACTCTTGTGAGGCTTAAACGAGATGAATACTTGATAACTACCTGGTAAAGTCACCAGTGGGGAACACCTGCTTTTTGTGCCCCTGCTGGTATAGGACATTAGAAGAAACAAGTGTTCGGAGGGGAGATTGGTGGGGGAGATGGCAGGCACCATAATAAGGGAAAACAAACACCAGCCAGTGGTTAGGAATCTGGAATGTAGGCTGCCTGAGACACTAGCCTGCTGTGTGACTGGGGAAGCCACGTCCCTCTCTTGTACCTACTTTCCCACATATAAAAGGAGGCATTTGGGTGCCCGATGGTCCCAGTTTTAACCTGAGCCACAGAACTCTGTTCCCTGGTGGTGTGAGGACTGCCTGGCAGGGTGAGGTCAAGGGCATGCTGGGCTCTATAGCTGGCACACAGAGTTGGGGAAACAGGGGCCCACAGACTCCATGGTGACCCCTTTCTGCCTCTCTTCCCCAGACATTGCTGTGGGAGCCCCATTTGAGGGCTTGGGTACAGTGTACATCTACCACAGCAGCTCCAAGGGTCTCCTCCGACAGCCCCAGCAGGTATGAATGGACAAGGACTGGGGGCCTCCCCTCTCTTGGCTCCCTCACCCCTGCCTTCTTTCCCATCGGCCTTACTCCCCAGAGCTGCCCTAGAGCCTGTCTTCAGTGCTTCCCCTGCCCCCCCACCCCAGGTTATCCACGGAGAGGACCTAAGACTACCTGGCTTGGCCTCCTTTGGCTACTCCCTGAGCGGAAAGATGGATGTGGATGAGAACTTCTACCCAGACCTGCTAGTAGGGAGCCTGTCAGACCGCATCGTGCTGCTGCGGTGAGCCAAGGCGATGGTGAATAGGGGCCGTTCTCTCTTCCAGCCCTGCCTGCGTGGAGCCCCATCTCTGTCCACCTTCATCACCAGGTCCACGCAAGCCTGAGCCCTAGCCTTGCCTGGCCTGGGGCAGGCAGGAGGTGCTGATATCTGTGTGTTTTCTCTGCAGGGCCAGGCCTGTCATCAACATCCTTCACAGGACCTTGGAGGCCAGGCCATCTGTGCTGGACCCTGCGCTCTGCACAGCCACCTCCTGGTGAGACTCTCAGTCCTTCTTCTGCCCACCCATTCCTCATGTATGGACAAGCCAGGATGGGCCCGGGCTCCCAAACTTCTCCCCTGGCAACTCCTGATACCCCACCATTAGGGGGTTGGTTCTTGGGGTAAGCATTGTCCAGCCTACCCAACCTCATTAAAAAGCAAAACTCCTTGTAGGAGGTAATGGATGAATAGGGGGAGGGCATGGTGGTTAAAAGTAGGAGTTCTGAACTGCCCGCTTCAAATTACAGCTATGTCCACTGTAGGGGTACAGGTGGGCTCTGGGGGGTGAGATCCCAGGGGAGGGGGAACAAGGGAGACACTTAGGATGTAGGGAAGAAGAGAGCCACTTTTAGCAAATGATTAATCTTTCTCAGTCTCAGATTTTTTTTTTAAATATTTTATTTATTTACTTTTAGAGAGAGGGGAAGAGAGGGAGAGAAACATCAATGTGTGGTTGCCTCTCATGCGCCCCCTACTGGGGACCTAGCCTGCAACCCAGGCATGTGCCCTGACTGGGAATCGAACCAGTGACCTTTTGGTTCACAGGCCGGCACTCAATCCACTGAGCCACACCAGCCAGGGCAGATACTTTGCCTATAAAACAAAGTTAATAATAACCAAGTCAAAGGATTGTTTTGATAATTAAGTGAGATAATATACAAAAAGCCCTTAGCATGGCACCCTGTATACCTTAAATGCTCAAAATATGTTAGTTGCTAAGATGGTGACTCAAAGTCTTCGTGTGAATGAGGATATTGGATTAGAAGGCAGAGGGAGACAGAGCAGAGTAGTGGGGCTGTAAGAGGAAATCTGGACTGGAGATCCGGGCTGGATCACAACTTCTGACAACTCCTTCTGCTCTCAGGGCCTTGGTTTTCCCACTGGTGACCTCTATCCCTATTTTCTATGGCTCTAATGGGAGTGGGGAGGGAAGAAGTCAGGGACACCCCACACCAGTTCTGTGGACTCTCCAGTTTTGCCCCTGCCCTTTCCCTTAAAGGCCCTGTTTCCCCTTGCCCAGTAAAGGGAGTAAGAGCCAGGGCCCGGATATGGGTCCCACCGTGACCAGGTCCTCCTGTATGTCCCCTGCCCCCCTCCCACAACAGTGTGCAGGTGGAGCTGTGCTTTGCTTACAAACAAAGTGCCGGGAACCCCAACTACAGGCGAAATATCAGTGAGTGCCGGAGTGCAGGGTGAGGGGGGGCGTGCTCACCTGCTCACTTGCTGACCGCCCTGGCCTCCACCTGCAGCCCTGGCTTACACTCTGGAGGCCGACCGGGACCGCCGCCCACCCCGGCTTCGCTTTGTGCAGAGCCAGTCGGCTATTTTCCATGGCTTCTTCTCCATGCCTGAGATACGCTGCCAGAAGCTAGAGCTGCTCCTGATGGTGAGCGAGCCATCCCTCGAAGACATAGCCAGCATCCCCCCAGGTCAAGGGCGAGGGCCTGGAGTCTCCCCAGTGATAGAGATGGGGGAAGTCGCCTGGAAGGCCACAGGTCTCGAGGGGGAACAGTGCATAGCATCCAGCATGTGGTAGAGGAGAGACCCTTGGAGTGAGGATGGGACCAAAGGGCTCCTCGCCTCTGAGAAGAGTGAGGGCTGTGAGACTCGGTTCAGCTCTCAGGGGGGAAGGGTCCGTGAGTGGGGGGCAAGCTTAGCCACTCTCTGGGACGTCAGAGTGGAAAGGGAGAGTTCAACCTGGTGATCCCTGGGAGGAGGGGAGACTCAAACCTCCCCAGAAAGATCTCTGAGGAGGACGAGCTCCATCTCCTCGCTTGTAGATCAAGGTGGTAGGAAGGGGGTCAATTTGGTAATAGGACAAGAGGAGGTTCAGCCATACTGGGGGGCTTTCAAGGTGGAAGGGGGCCTAAGCTCTTCCCTGGGGGCTCAGGATGGTGTGAGGATTCAACTGGACAGGGAGGGCAGGGCAGAGATGGACTCAGCTTGCCATCTTTCCCAGGACAACATCCGCGACAAACTCCATCCCATCGTTATCTCCATGAACTACTCTTTACCTCTGCATTTGCCAGAGCGCCCCCGGCTGGGGCTGCGATCCCTGGACGCCTACCCAGTCCTCAACCAGGCACAGGCTCTGGAGAACCACACTGAGGTGGGTGAGGCCGGGACCAGCAGGGCGGGGCCAGAAGGGCTGTGGGAGGAAAAGGTGCTGTGGGTGGTGCGCTCCTCACACCTCTGGCCACCCCAGGTCCAGTTCCAGAAGGAATGCGGGCAGGACAACAAGTGCGACAGCAACTTGCAGATGCAGGCGGCCTTCGTGTCTGAGCAGGGGCAGCAGATGAGCAGGTGCACTCTGGGCCGCACCGATTGGCCAAGGGTGGGACGGCCTTCATTGGCTAATGGGAATTGAGGGGCGGAGGTCTGAGGGGTGGGGCTTCACTGGCTAGGGCCAAGGCCTCAGAAAGAGGCGAGTCTAAGAGATTGGACTTTCATTGATCAGGTAGGATGTGTAAGGCTGACCCTCACTGAACAGAAAAAGGTTTGTTTTTTTTTCACCGGGTGAGACTAGAGGGTGAGGTCCGGCTCTCCAAAGGAGGGGCTTTCCTGACTTGGTAGACCTAAGGGGCAGGCCCGAGGCAGGGCTTTGGGCTCAGTCCCTGACTCCTCTCTTTCCAGGCTCCAGTACAGTAAAGACCTCAGGAGACTGCTCCTGAGCATCAACGTGACCAACACCCCAAGCAGGGAGCGGGCCGGGGAAGATGCCCACGAGGCGCTGCTCACCCTGGCAGTTCCTCCCGCCCTGCTGCTGTCCTCAGTGCGCCCTGTGAGTGCCCAACCCAGGCTCCACCGCGTATTTGCATCCTGTATGCATGTCATTTACATATATCGTCATTGTCTTGTGTCCCCTCTGCTCTGACCTGGGCCCCTCAGGTACCTACAGCATCTCTGTTGCTACAGGAAGTCCAGTTCTCAAGCCTCTAGGGCTTCAGATAGACCCTGAGCCAAAGGGAAGGGGAGGGTCGAGCTCTACTCTGACCACCCAGACCTGATTATCTTCTTTCCGCAGGCTGGAACTTGCCAGGCCAACGAGACCATTCTTTGTGAGCTGGGGAATCCCTTCAAACGGAACCAGAGGGTAAGCCCTGGCCACGCCCACCCAGACTACTGATTCTTCTTGCTTCTGCCTGCCTGCTTCCTGGCCTTCCTTGAAACAAAGAGTCAGAATGGGTGGGAGAGGAGGAAGAGATAAAGTAAGGGGTGGGGAGAGATCCAGAGACTGAGAAAAATGCAGCCACTAGGGGGCGACACACAAAGCGAGAGGAGGTGGAGGTGAGGGACCACTTTTGCTAAGCACCTACTATATGCCATGCCCCAAGTCCAGCACTTTGCTTCTTCTGTATGATATAATTCTCACAACCTTCTGAGGTGGTCGATGCTGTTTTACAGAAAGGAAACACAGGCTTAGAAAGTTTTAGTAACTTGCTTAAGGTCACGCAGCTCAAAAGTAGTAGAGATGTTATTGACAGAGAAGGGGGAGAGGGAAGCAAAGATGAGATCGGGGAGGTAAAATAGTGGAGATGGGTGGGGAGGTGGAGACCCCTCACCCAGAAGGGTGGGAGGAGGAGGCCAGAGAACCAACTCCCTAGCATAGTATTCAGTGCCCCCCGCCCCATGGCCTCACCCCTGCCTGGCCCCAAACACCCCTCCCGACCTCACTGGCCCTCATGGCAGATGGAGCTGCTCATCGCCTTTGAGGTCATTGGGGTGACCCTGCACACAAGGGAACTCCAGGCGCAGCTGCAGCTCTCCACGTAAGTGACTTTGCAAAGCCAGTCTGTGTTGGGGCTAAGGTGTCCTGGGGCCTCCCCTGGTCCCAGCCTCGGCTGCCACATCTCCTTACCTACTCCCTGCACTTCCTTCCCAGGTCAAGTCACCAGGACAACCTGTGGCCCATGACCCTGACTCTGCTGGTGGACTACACGCTCCAGGCTTCACTCAGCATGTGGGTAGCCCCCCAAACCCCCGCAACCTGCCGGTCTGCTCCTCCCGAGCTAGGGTCTCCCTGTCCTCAAGGTATCTCCCAAGCTTCTCTGACACACCTCTCTTGGCCTGATACCCTTAGCCTCCACTTTCCCTGAGTCATCCCTCCCCTGAACGACAACCGTCACTGTCATTATTGTTCCCCCTGTAAAGCTGGCAGCAGTGGAGGGATCGGCTGCTCTGGGGAATGGGGTGTTAGTGTGGACCTGCCATCTCTTGACAGCTCACTGTGCTAAGGATTTTACACACGTCCTCTCCTTGACTTTTCACAACAGCCCACGATATAACAGTGATTATTAAATCCCTTCCACAGAGAGGAAGCTGAGGCTCAAAAAGGATAAATAACTTGCTTGGGGCCGCACAGCTATGGCGGGGCTGGGATTTATCTGAGGTCTGCCCAATGTCAGAGATAGTTAACCAGCTGTGGTGCCCACCCCTCTACCAGAGCCCCTCCTGTTTCCTATGACTCCTGTGTCTTTCTTACTGTTAGGGTGAGTCACCGGCTACAAAGCTACTTTGGGGGCATAGTGATGGGTGAGTCTGGCATGAAAACGGTGGAGGACGTGGGAAGCCCTCTCAAGTATGAGTTTCAGGTAAGGGGACCTCTGGAAGCCTGGGCTGGAGACTCCTGGGCAGGGTGATGGGGTGTTCTTTCTGGGCCTGGGATGGGGTGTTCTTTCTGGGCCTGGGGTCTCAGGTTGTGAGGTTGGGGGTTGGTGAGATGGAGGTGGTTCTCTATGAGACAGTTAGCCTTTACACCCTTTGTGCCCACAGGTGGGCCCAATGGGAGAAGGGCTGGCATCCCTTGGGACCCTGGTCCTAGGGCTGGAGTGGCCCTATGAAGTCACCAATGGCAAGTGGCTGCTGTACCCCACGGAGATCACCATCCAAGGAAATGGGTCCTGGCCCTGCCGACCACCAGGAGACCTTATTAACCCTCTCAACCTCACTCTCTCTGTAAGGACACCAAGGGGTCTTTCATTTGCATCTCATTTGCATGCTGCAGGGCAGAAAGGCCAGTGTCTTCCATCCCTCCCCTCACACCCTTAGGGAGCCTGCCTCTCCCCATGCCCTTTCTTTCTCTCCTCGCCTCTGCTCTCATTCCCTCGTCCCAGCAAAGCTCCTTTTCTCTCTTCAGGTCCCTGGGGACAGACGGCCATCTCCACAGCGCAGGCGGCGACAGCTGGACCCAGGGGGAGGCCAGGGCCCCCCACCTGTTACTCTGGCTGCTGCAAAAAAAGCCAAGTCTGAGACCCAGTTGGTGAGTGGCCAGGTTGAAGAGGATTATGTCCACACACTCAGGAGGCACACAAAGTAAGGGGGTTAGGGGCTACTTACCAGAAGACCCCAATCTGATGAGGAGGTATGCCTCCTGCCCTCAGGCACCCCCAGTCAGAGTGGGCAGGCTCATCTCCTGCCCTCAGAGGGCACCTCAGTGCCCTTGCCCTTGGGGAGCAGCCAATACAGTGGATCAAAGGAAGAGATACTGGCTCTGTTCCCAACAGGAGCCCCAACCTATTGGGGTGATAGAGCTATTCAAAGCCTTGGACATTAGGGCTGGGGAATGGGGAAGAGCAGGACAAAGTGAGAGAGGAAGAAGCCTGGGAAGTAAATTGAGGCCTAGCTGGGTGGAGAGATAGGAGTCAATCAGTGTCCTAGGCGGAGGGTGCTGTCATGAACTTGGGCCCAGTGGCAGAGGGGGCCAGGAAGGGGATATTGCGGATTGGACCCCATTCCATGAGCAGGGGTCAGATTTTATGTTATCCATGTCCCCGGCATCTGTATGTACTTGGCCCAAAGAATGTGCCTCACATGGATAAGTATGGGATAGATGTGGCTGAGCTAAAGGGATGAGGTCAGGCTCCCTGGGGTCAGCCATGGGTGAGACGAAGCCAGAGGAGGAATCAAAGGGCAAAGCATGAAGAAGCTAGAGCCCAGCCTGTCTCATGTGCCGTGTTCCCTGCCTGCCTCAGAGCTGCGGCAGTGTCCACGCCCGCTGTGTGTGGCTGGAGTGTCCCATCCCTGATGCCCCCGTCATCACCAACGTGACAGTGCAGGCTCGAGTGTGGAACAGCACCTTCATTGAGGTCAGTGCCTGGGTCGGGAGGTCTCCACTGTCAACACCCGGGTGGAGAGAACAATGGGGAGAGGGTGAGGCCAGGGTCATAGCACAGTCTCATACGTGTGTGTGTGTGTGTGTGTGTGTGTGTGTGTGTGTGTGTGAGTGACAGTATTGTGTTTTATACATGACAGGTTATATACCTGTCACTTGTGCCATGTTAGTTTGTGTGCCTGTGTGTGGACATGACATGTTTGTCTCCAGCCAGAATGACCTTCTCCCATGTGTCCACTGTTCTGCATGTGTCCAAGACTTTTCCACCTCTGTGCCTTTGACATGCTGCTCCTTCCCCCTAGAATGCCAGATCCCCCTCTCTTATCTCTCCATGTAAACTCCTATTCAGTTTTTTTTTAAAAAGATATTTGTTTATTTTTAGAGAAAGGGGAAGGGAGGGAGAAAGAAAGGGAGAGAAACATCAATGTGTGGTTGCCTCTTGCGTGCCCCCAACTGGGAGCCTGGCCTGCAACCCAGGCATGTGCCCTGACTGGGAATCGAACTGGTGAACCTTTGGTTTGCAGGCCGGCACTCAATCCACTGAGCCACACCAGCCAGGGCTCCTATTCAGCTTTAAATGTTCCCATGAGGTGCTTTACCACCAGTGAGGGCTTTTCTAGCTGAAAATTATCTCTCCTCCTAGATTATAACTCTTCCCAGCTTTGTGGGCCATACAGCTGCTGTTGTAGCTGCACTGTTCTGCCATTGTAGCACAGAGCTGCCATAGACCATAGTCAATGATTGGGGGGGGGGGGTGTGGTTGTGTGCACAAAATACTTTATTTACAAAAGGAGGTGGGCCCTGGCCTGGTAGCTCAGTTGGTTAGAGCATCGTCACAACACACCAGGGTTTCAGGTTCAATCCCTAGTCGGGCATATACAAGTAACAAGCAATGAATGCATACATAAGTGGAACAGCAAATCTCAATGTTCCTCTCTTGCTCTCAAATCAATAAGTTTTTTTTTTAAAGCAGGTGGTAGGCCAGATTTAGCCCACAAACCTGACCTAGACTGTGACCTTCATTGTCTCTGTTGTCCTCAGCATCCAACACGGGATCCAATGCGCAATGAATGAATGCTGTGCATTGTGTGGGGGGAGGTCTGGCTGTCAAATCTTTTGGGATGCTGCTTAAAGATGCTGTGTTGGGGGAAGGTACCCCAAGGGACAGGAAGCTGAGGGTCGGGAGGGAGGCTCCGCTGCTTCTTTTGACCCACGCCTTTTCCCTCCAGGATTACAGAGACTTTGACCGAGTCAGGGTAGCCAGCTGGGCCACCCTGTTCCTCCGAACCAGCATCCCCACCATCAACATGGAGAACAAGACCGTACCGGTGAGTGAGCGTGTTGACTGGCCAGGGCAAGGGAGTGCAGGGCCTCTGTTCAGAACACTTTCACACACTTCCTCTATGGGGTTCTCAATCTCAGCAGCACGTTGGAATCCTCTGGAGCACTTCTGATGTCTGGACCGCAATCCTGAGCGATGAAATCTGAGTCGGTGGGGCTGGGATCCAGTATTGTTGGCTTGTTTCAAAGCTTCCCCTACTCTGATTCTAATGGGCAGCCATAGTTGAGAACCTCTGCTTGAGCCTATTTGATCCACACGACATCTTCATGAAGATGTCCCGTATCCAAGGCAACCTGAACAAAAAAACTTCCCAAACTTGATTCTGAGTTATATCTGGAAGAATAAGTATGAAAAAGTTGCTAATAATTTATTTTAAAAAGAATGTAAATGTAGATATATAGGAAATACATATAGAGGATGAATGGAAGGTTGGTTAAATATGTTACGGTACATTTCCTAAAATAAGGTACTGGAGGAAGGGCCAGAAAGATTGATGGAACAGCATAGAAATTTGTTTTATTATACTGATGGCATTTTAAAATTTATTTATTTATTTATTTTTAGAGAGAGGGGAAAGGAGGGAGAACAGAGGGAGAGAAACATCAATGTGTGGTTGCCTCTCATGCACACCCCCTACCCAGGACCTGGCCTGCAATCCAGGCCTGTGCCCCAACTGGGAATTGGACGAGCGATCCTCTAGTTCACAGGCCGGCACTCAGTCCACTGAGCCACACCAGCCAGGGCTACTGACGACATTTTTGATCAGTGGAGAAGGCTAGATTATTAAGTTGTATCAGGAGAATATATTTGGAAGGCAAAGACAAACCCCTGTCTCACACCATAAACAAAACTACATTTGAATTAGATCAAATATTTAAAATAGGAAATAAAACCTAATATACCAGAAGAAAATTCAGAAAACAGTCTAATGATAATCTTTAATTATGTGGAGAGGGAGTTCTTTTCCTAAACCCAGAAGTCCCAAAGGAAGAATTTGAGAAACGAGACACCATGAAATGTTAAAGCTGTATACAGACATACCTTGGAGATATTGCAGGTCTGGTTCCAGACCACCTCAGTAAAGCAAATATCACAATAAAGTGAGTCACATGAATATTTTGGCTTCCCAGTCCATATAAAAGTTATGTTTTCACGATTCTGTAATCTATTCAGGGTGCGATAGCATTATGTCTAAAAACACAGTGTACATACCTTCACTAAAAAATACTTTATTGCTAAACATGCTAGCTGTCTTCTGAGTCTGTTGGGAAAATGGCGCTGATGGCTTCTTGATGCAGGGTTGCCACAAACCTCCAATCTGTAAAAAACTTAATATCTGCAAAGCACACTAACCTGAAGCGCAAGCAGACAAAGTACGCCTGCCCAGCGCAGAGGCAGTAAGGAGACTCCTAGGGCAAGTGATATGTTGCTTTTTAAAACATCTACAGCACATAGGACAAAGTATTGATGTATATTTAACACATAAAGGGCAACATAAAAATAAACGGGCATTGTACACATTGTAAAATACAAATGTTTAACTCAATAGGAAAGAAGTAAAAATGACGGCCATCCTCTCAGGCTGGAAAACATGAGAAAGAGTAAGGCTGTCTGGTGCTGATGAGCAGGAAAGAAATGCTTTGGATTGGAGCGTAAATTGATGGATTCTTTTTGGAGATGAATTCGTCAATATCTATCAAAATTTCAGAGGCCCATTTCCTTTGACCAGCACAGGACAATGTATCTTAAGGAGCTAATAGGACAAGTATGTGAGCATAAATATAAATATATGGGGATACTTTAAAACATTGTTTATAATGGCATAAAATTGGAAATAGTATAAGTGTCTTTCAGTGGATTGGCTCAATAAATTATGATACATATCTAAATGACTATGCAGATATCCAAAGAGATTTGGTTGATCTTTATTAATTGGCATCAAAAGATAACGACATTAAGTGAAAAGGGAAGCAGGTCACAGAAGAGTGTGTACAGGACACACAGATCCCATTTATGTGGAAGAAAAAAGTATGTATTTAACATGTGCATTAAAAATATGGAGAGAGCCCTGGCTGATGTGGCTCACTGGACTCAGTTGGGGGCGTGTGAGAGGCAACCGATTGATTCGATGTTTCTCTCTCTCTCTTTCTCCTTCACTTCCCCTGCCCAAAAATAAAATAAATAAAATCTTTTTTAAAAATATGGAGAGAGATTCACTAAAATGTTGAAGATAGTTATGTCTTAGGAGTAAAATTACTAGCAATCTGATTTTCTTTAATGCATCTGTATTTTAGCGCTGGCTGGTATGGCTCTGTGGATTGAGTGCCAGCCTGCGAACCAAAGGGTCACCAGTTCGATTCCAAAGGGCCTCTCACGCACCACCTACCGGGCACCTGGCCCACAAACCAGGCACATGCCCTGACTAGGAATTGAACCAGCGACGCTTTGGTTCACAGGCCAGCGCTCAATCTGCTGAGCCACACCAGCCAGGGCAAGCATCTGTATTTTTAAAAATATCAATCAAAGTAATTTTTAAAGAAATAATCATGAGTGGTCAGAAAAAACTTTCTATCTATATATGAAATACATCATGATACATGTAATATGTAACTATATTTCACATATATCTCCATTGTAGAGGAGGAAAAAAATAGTGCTATATACTATGCATTCTTTACTTTGTTGTAAATATTTATAGATTGCTTGCTGTCTACCAGGTATTGCTCAAAGCAGTTTGCTCATATTAAATGCATTTAATCCTCCCAGCAACCTATTAGGTAGGTATTGTTATCCTAATCCCCCTTTTACAGATCAACAGAGAGGTTAAGCAACTTACCCAAGGAAACACAGCTAGTGAATAGCACGGCTGGGACTTGAACACAGATAGTCTGACTCCACAAAACATGCTTTTGGCCACTCAGTTATATATTATGAAGCAGGCATTATGATCCCCTTATCAGAGACCATGAAGTGGAGATTCAGAGAAGTGATGTTACTTGTTCAAGGTTATACGGCTGGTCAGGGATGGAGCTGGTACCCAATCCTGGATGTGTGGGTCACAGACCCAGGCTGCCTCCCAGGTCTGAGGCTGCTCATTCGTAGAAACAAGAAGATGGATTAATCTACTGCTGTCAGTGGTCAGACAGGAGCTTTTTCCTGCCCCTGAGTACCCTCTACTGGCAGTAGGTCAAACAGCAGTGTTGGGGACTGAGCTGGGACAGGGATAAGCGTGAGGTCTAAAGGCAGCAGCAGACACAGGGCTGAGCCCCTTCTCACCCCTTCCAGTTCTCGGTGGATATTGACTCTGAGCTGGTGGAGGAGCTGCCAGCTGAGATCGAGCTGTGGCTGGTGCTTGTGTCTGTGGGTGCCGGACTGCTGCTGCTGGGGATCATCATCCTCCTGCTGTGGAAGGTCAGGACCCAGCCCCCCACCTGGACTCCTGCTCTGGGACCTCCTGCTGGCGGACCCTCAGCAGCTCTCCCTTCATCCCATTCCTCACATCCATCCCACCCCACCCTTCCCCCTTGTCCTCCCACCTTCTCCCCAGCTTTTAGTCTCACTCCCTGCCCATCCTCACCTCGCCCACTGGGATGCTTCCTGCTGGGTTGATGGGGGGGCACCTACAAGCTGGAAATGGGAATCTAGGAACTCTGGCTCCTGGCCACACCACCCAGCTGGGGCTGGAACCCAGGCCTCCAGGATCCCCAGCCCTCAGCCCAGTCCATGAGTGTTGCTGGCAAAGACCCCCCGCAGCAGCTCCCCCTGATGGCCCCTCCCAACCTCCTCCCCTCCATAGTGCGGCTTCTTCAAGCGAGCCCGCACTCGCGCCCTGTATGAAGCTAAGAGGCAGAAGGCGGAGATGAAGAGCCAGCCGTCAGAGACAGAGAGGCTGACTGAAGACTACTGAGGGGGGCAGCCCCTGCCCCCATCCCACCTGGGTAACTTGGCCTTCGGGCCCTCTTCCCTGAGCCCCCCAGCTGGCTGGGGCCTCTGACTCTGTCCTATCTGCTCCTCCTTTATGGGACCTCTCTGTACCTCACTTTGTCCCCAGTACCACTCCGAAGAACAGGCCACTCTGTCTGCTTCCCCTCCACACCCTAAGAGCTTGGAGTGTCTTCTCTGACCAGCCTCCCCACTGAGCTCCTCAAGGACTTAGGACCCCAAGAGGTAGCCGTAAAACCCTCCCTGTGCTTTCTGGGAATTGGAAAAATGTCAGGACCAAGGCTAGACCCCATCTCTGTAGTTCACAAGGCAAATTTCCAGAGTGCTTCTACACCCCCATTCGCACCTCCAGAGAAGGAGTGGTCTAGTAGAGTCCTTCCTCCTGGGAACCCCCACGAGGGTGAAACTGACCCCTCCCCGCACTGGTCAGGATAGATCAGCACCCATCCTAGCCATCCCATCAGCAACCTTGGCGGCTGCCCCCTACCTCCATCTGCCTCTCCCTCTCCTCTTAGCCTTCCTCTGCTGCTCCTTCCTCTGGGGACTGGGGTGCGGAACCTTGTCCTCCCTGTCTCAGGCATGTGTCTGCATCAGGGGTCCTGGCTTTGAGGGCCTCTGGGTCGGGAAGGAAGGAGCTGGGCATATCTTCCCACTGGCTCCAGAGCCAGATGCTGACGTCTTTCCTCTTCTCCCAACTGCAGTGTGACTTCTTTAAGCGGACCCGCTACTACCAGATCATGCCCAAGTACCACGCAGTGCGGATCCGGGAGGAGGAACGCTACCCACCTCCAGGGGGGGCCCTGCCCACCAAGAAGCACTGGGTGACCAGCTGGCAGACATGGGATCAATACTACTGATGTCCTCCCAGATCCCACTCCTGCGCCCCCAGTGTCCCCTTCTTCTGTTTATCATAAGTTGTGCCCCGACAGTCCACAGGGGCCACTGCCTGTGGCTGGCACCAGTAGGTTCCGGCATACACACCTCTTCGAGTACATGCACATGCCATCTGGCCACGGGCCTCCCCCTGCAGGAGGGCTGGGGCCATGGACCTCGCTATGCCGAGCACACTGCAACCCTGTGTGCTGGACACGTGTGGACAAATGTGGGTCCCAGTTTTGTGGACTGCGCTTGTGCACCACAGATGATATGTGGACATGTGTGTCCTGGCCTTTGCCTATGCCAAAACCAAGCCAAAGGGCCTCTGCCAGAGCCAGGAGGAAAAGGCCTCCAAAGTGGTGAGACCCTCCCCCCCATTTACACTGGCCCCATCTTGAGCCATAGTCACTGGATGGACTCTGCTCTCGGGATGAAACTACTGACACGGAAGAGCCCGTCAGGTCTCCGGCTGCAGTTCCCGGCACCCATGCCGGAGAACAGGGGTAGGGTCTGCCTGAGTTTGTCTGGGACCTGGCCCGCTCAGACTCGAGAGCAGAATGAACTAGAACAAAGGCCCCCAGGGTGGCTTGTTTCATGGATCACTGTGAAGCCTCTGTCTTCAGCCACAACATGCACTAGTGGGGAATACAGCCTAAAGGAACAAAGAGGGACAAACCGCTAGACAGCCGGGACATGCTGCCCTGACACTGCTTTGGGAGCACAGTGGAACCCTCAGCAGAGGAGGGAACTGGTTCTGGGCTGAGGAGATGTTGGAAGGGTATGGCAGAAATACCACTGCTCACCTACTACTATCATCCCAGCCTCTGTAGGGCCTGGAGAGACCCCTAGGAGATCTCAGAGGGAGCGACACTTGAATGTAGGACAGGGAGGGAGCCCTGTCCCTGCCCTATTGGCCAAACTCCACTCTTTCCCCACCAACCATGGGTTAGAAGCTAGAAGTGGGATTCTTGGCTGTCCTTGGCTTTCATTACCAATTGGCTCTGCCTTCTCCCCGATGGGCAGAGTCCTGAGGCCCATTCTAGAAGTTGAAGCTTGTTCGAGAAACCCTCTCCTGCCTGCTGCCTGCTGGCAGGCCTCCTACCCCGTCCACGGTACTGTAGCAGGGGAGCTCCCTCCCCCTCCTTGTGCCTTCTTTGTATATAGGCTTCTCACATCAACCAATAAACAGCTCCCACTTTGTACACACTGCCTCTGCCTCCACCCTGCACCCCTCACCAGCCTCATTCATTCTGATGGATAATGACATCTGGCTGATCCCTAGGTGGACAAGGCCTGATGCAGGGGTCGTAGAAGTTGGGAGGGTGAAGATCTATGGAGGAGATACAGGCCCCTGCTCTCAGGGATGCCCCAGTGGCAGGGCTGGTCAGAGACAGGGATCTGAAATGCAGAACATAAGATGAGGGGAGAGACCTGAGTAGATTGGATGGAATCAAAAGTGGCTTCTTGGTGGCCAGTGAGCTGTCTCTGGGGAAGGAGGATGGGGGGGGCGGTGACATGCAGGTTCTGGAAGAGGCAGGGAGCCTCTGTAGAAACAGGGAGCTCTGCGTAGCAGTGGGGGAGACAGACTGCAGAGGTGAGGATCCAAGGGTCCCGGCCTGGTGGCTGAATTCCAGTAAGGACCAGCTTTTCTGCCTCAGATTTTCCACCACCACCTGCAGGTATGGTGAGTAGATAGTTAAGCATAAGGTGACCAAGTGACTCTAGCTGGAAGGACTAGTTGCATTCCCCAGTCTCCAGGCACTCCCCCAGGGGAGCTTCAGTTCTCAGCTGACAGAGCCCCCCCACAACATTGGATCAAGCCCTCCATTTCCCCCTCTATGCTGAGGTGGTCTCCTCCAGGCCTAGGGAATGGGGCAAGGCTGCTATTCCCATGACTTCATCCTAAATAGTGGCTGTAGGTCCTTCTGTTAATTTTCCTCAAGGCTGTGACCTTTGGCAAGATTTTATTACCCAGAGATGTCTAGAGGCAGGTCTTCAATGAAGCTCCTCCGAGAGCCTGCAGACCCAGACCAGTCTCCCGGGAGCTGTTCGTGATGGCTGCCCGGGTATCTCCCAGCCCGCCTCAACATGGCCACTGCCTGTACTCAGCCCCCTCCAGAAGAGCCCACCTCACAGAATCGTGGGCCCAGCACCCTACTCCCCCTTCTGTGCTGGGATCTGCTCCTTTCCAGGTTGGCTGACAGTGGACTGCTCAGTTCCTCTAGGAAAGAACAACCTCAGCCCCAACCCAGAGCTCTCAAAACCAGTCATAGGAGGTCTCAGTCTGTTTTCCAGAACCTGTGTTACTCACTCGGTCAGCAGTAACACTACATGTAGGTCATCAAAGTCCAGCTCCGGCTGAGCCAGCTCAGTCCAGTTCTTTGCAGCCACCTTCTCTTAAGAAAAAGGTGAGATCTATATATATCCCTCTGGCCAGCCTCAGAGGCCCAGCCCTAGTCAGTCTCCTGTGAGCAGCTGTTTGGATGAGAACACACTGTCACACACGCACATACACATAATCTCTCCTGGGAATAAGTATTCATTTTCAGATTTGCTGCCGCTGGGCTTTTATGCAAAAACATAATGGCAGACATGCAACAACGCCCACTTCCTACAAAAGGACCTTCTGTAACACCAAACTTGGTAAGCTCCTTGGAGCTGCAGCACCCCCCAGCTGTTCCAGAAGAGCTGGTGATGCTGGTTACCTTGGCATCAACGCACCCAGCCGACTGATCCGCCACAGCACACCACTTCCATTACCACCCTGCAGCAGTCTCTGCAGAAGGAATTGTAACCCCAGCACAGGTCCCACATCATGGAAGTCCAGCTCTCAGGGGAGGATCATGGGGAACCTTTTTCCCTCTCCTACATGAGGGAAATCTCTGGCCTCAGAGATTACTGCCTTTTCCTCACCACTGTAGTTTTGACAATGGCATAGTAACTGCCATTTATTGATTGTTTACTATGAGCCAGGCACAGGGCTGGGCTTTTTATATGTAGCATCCCACATACTCTTTGGGGCAACTTCAAGACCGCACCTACCGACCTCATCAATGACCTCATTGCTAGCTGGAAGGATGTTTGGTGGTCCTCCCGATACCTCTGTGGCATGTCTCCCTGGTGACCCCCAACTTCTCTTTTTCACCTTTTTTGCCCTTCTATGTGCTAGGTTTTGTGCCTGATGCTGGAGACAGTGAGTGAATAAGACAGACACACCCAGCCCTGCCCTCCTGGAGCTTAAAGTCTAGTGGGACAGACATATCGGTTGGCAGCTGATTACGATTCAGTGTGGTAAGAGCCAAAATGGTGCTAGGTTCAAGAGGTCTAAGGAACCCTTGGAGGGAGCCCATAACCCAGGCCATTAGGGTCAGGGACCTGAAGAATGGGAAGCTGAAGGTGAGAAAAAAGAATGACAGGCCAGAAAGGAGAGACAGCGTTTTGCAATAGCTTGGAGGTTGGAGGCTGACTCAAGGCAGTAGAGAAGGATGGCCTGGAGCTGAGCAGGGGCATGTGGGAAAATGAGGCTGGAGAGTTAAGCCAAAGTAGATCATGTGAGAACTTGAAAGGCTCCAGTAAAAAATGGACAAAGAGAGGGAGAGAGAGAGAGAGAGAGAGAGAGAGAGAGAGAGAGAGGAAGAAGAAGGAGAGAGAGAGAGAGAGGAGTCATTGAAAAGCTGTCAGCAAGGGAAGTTAACGAGTTCAGATTTGCTGTTTACTGAGCCTCACTTCCCTCATCTATAAAATGGAGATACTAATAGCACGGTAAAGCTGTCTGGAGAATTAAATGAGCAAGTGCACCAGTGCCTGGCACATAGGTTATTATTCATTCAGTTAGAGTCTCTTCCACGGGAAGCCTTGAACATAGCTCAGTGTTGTCTATAATCACATTCTGTTATAACTATTCGTCTAATTATTTACTTATGCAGCTATTTCCAAAACTGAGAAATGACAGGATCGAGGGAAGAGACCGTGCCTTAATCTTGTATGTGTTTCCTGTTCCCAGCACAAAGCCTGGCACGTATTAGGATCTTGGCAAGTGCCCGTCCGAGGACTCAGCAGTGAAACAGCAAAAACAGCAAAAGGGCGAGTCAAAGGACGAGACATACCACGTCCGACCGCAAGAGGGCGCACTACGCTTCTACCAGAGAGCAGGTGCAGCTGGAAAAAAGGGAACTCCCAGGCTTTCAGCACAAATCACCTTTTAGGACCTTTCTCCAAGGGAGCCCAGTGCGGAGAAGGTTGCTTTCTCAGGTCAAATGAGCTAGAGAATAATACAAGGTGTTTTGAAAACTGCACTCGTAGCACTGATGGTAGAGGCTCGCTCCACCTTCCTTTGTAAGTGGATCTGGTGGAGTGAGTGGCTGAGAGTCTATATGAGTACACGGGCTTGCATCCTGATCCCGAAGTTACAAACATTCATAGTCACTGTCATCCGTACTGGGAACCCACTGCAGGAGAGCAGGTAGGGGACCAGGACAGGTGACAGGACCTTCTAGGAGCACAGGGATTCTTTGAAAGCTACCAGGACAATTTAAGGGAAGACAAGTGATGGTGATTCGGGGAGGGAGCGAGGAAAGGAAGAAGTATAAAAGCAGGAGGAATAATAATAGGCTTCTGGAAGGGAGGGGTTAACTTGGTGGACCCTAGGCTGGGGGTGGGGGGGAAAGGAGGCGGAATGAGTCGAGGGGGGCGGGGCTCTCCGCGCGGTCTCAAGAAAACAACAGGCCTCCTCGAGCCAACCCGGGTTAAGGGGGCGGGCCCGGGGGAAGCCACGTGCCGAAGCGGGAGGCTATAGGCTGTCCCAGAGTTGTTTGTGAGCGGCCATTGGCGGCGTCAGGGAGCCACCTCCAGCCGATTGGCCAGGTCTTGGAGGACGGCCAGGGCTGGGAGGGGAGGAGGCGGTGAAACCGCTAGGCCGGGCGAGGCTGGGCCGGGCCGAGCCGAGCCGAGCGCGAGAACCACCTGCGCGGGCACCGGAGCCCGAACCCTAGCCGCGGTTCCGTCGCCATGCGCTGGATCCGCGCGCTGTTGAAGAATGCGTCCCTGGCAGGGGCGCCCAAGTACATCGAGCATTTCAGCAAGTTCTCCCCCTCCCCGCTGTCCATGAAGCAGTTTCTGGACTTCGGTACGAAATGGGCAGGGGGCGGCTGGCCGCCGGGCCTCTGGGGGCCTGGGTGGGGCGAATGTAGGGATCTCGGCCGAGAAGGATGAACGCGGAAGTCACAAGGAAGGGTTGCTTGGAGGGGAACAGGCAGGAAAGGGTTAACCGGGAGGAAAGGATACTCGGGCCTGAAACGGTTTTGGGTACCCCGGCTGTAGAAACTCTCCACTGGACTATTAATGGCAAGTGAGGGGCATTGCATAGGAGCGTTCCGAGGTGTCTTCCTAGGCTTTGCGAGGGGCCTTGGAGAGTTAGGGGCAGCGGAGAGGTGATATTAAGGGCAGGAAAGGAGTAGGATGTGTCCAGGCATAACGGGTGCTGTTGGGTCTAAGAGTGGGAGACGAAGGAAGTAGGGGGATTGCTGGTGCGAGTAACAAGGCAGCATTGGAGGTGCAGCCATCTGGAAAGAGACCTGAGCTGGGCCCCCAAGGGGTCAGTTGGGGAAAATGCACCCAGGAGAGAGGCCCTGACCAGGATACCTCCACCCATTGAAGGAGGCGGCCCCCAGCTGTCACAGTGGGCAAGGACACTTGAAGATCAAATTCCCTCAGTCCTGACTGCTTGTCCTCAGCTGGGCAGGGGCCCAGGGCATCATGAGATGGAGTCAGGTGGCTTATACCCACCCTAACTGCTCCTGGGTTCCCAGGCCAGAATCACCCACCATCAGCGTCTTGGGGGTGGCTCTGGAGCACGAGCAAGGCTGTGCCAGTGTGGTGACTGAAACAGACATGTGTGGGCCCTGTCTGTCCACGTGGTATTTTCATAGTGCCACCTGGGGATTCGGAGAGGGTGCCTAGAACTCTCCAGAGTCGAGGAGACAGTGTCTGGCTCAGGTTACAGCTGCGTCATTGATGGGAGGGGGCAGGGAGAGGGCAGCTGGGACACAGAGCACCTGTTTCCCTGGACTTGGCCACCTGCCCTCTTTGAGCCCACTCCCAGCAGCTGATTAGTCCAGATTGGATGGACCCCAATTACAGAAATGTCACAGCTAGGAGGGGCTCATAGTAGAGTTTGGTCCACTTGTAGTACAGTGGGGGCTACTGAGACCTTTAGAAGGATAGTGACGCATCCTGGGTGACAGAGTTGGAAGCATAACCTGAACTAGAACCTAGGTATCCTGATGCTCTCCTGTGGCCTCATTCAATCCATCACCCTCTTCATCCTGAAGCCAGGCTGAGGACCAAGATATATGGGTTACTATCCTTTGGCCCTGTCTGCCTCACAGGTGGGTGGGTATTAATGCAGGGTGGGCAGCTCTACCATGGGCATCAAGGCACCAGCCTGGATGAAGATGGGCTGGGGCAGAGATGATGCTGAAAGCCTGCAGCTGTGGTGGTCCAGGGCTTAGCTCCACTCAGCCAGTACCCAGCCCTGGGAAGGGATGGATTTCCCAGGCTGCTCTGCTCTCCTGGATCAACTCCCCCAAAGGGAGTGTCTGCTAGGTGGGAAACAAAGAGAAGTAAGGTAACTTAGGACCTAGGAGTGGCCCTGTCCCCTAAGGCTGCAGGAAAGCAGGGTTCAGCTGGGAGTAAGGAGAGGTTGCAACTCCCCAACGGGTTAGACTGGGTGATGAGGAGGCCAGAACACTGCAGGGCATAGCTGCCTGCTCTGTGCCCCCCATCACTTCTCCTCTGAACCCTCAGGAAATGAAGGATTTAGTCAACCTGACCCCTGAGATGTCCTCTGGCTTTGATGGTTGGCAGCTACGTGGGCTCACCCTTCTCCCCCCACCTCCTCTCCCCCACCAGGGTCCAGTAATGCCTGTGAGAAAACCTCATTCACCTTCCTCCGGCAAGAGCTGCCTGTGCGCCTGGCCAACATCATGAAAGAGATCAACCTGCTTCCGGACCGGGTGCTGAGCACACCCTCAGTGCAGCTGGTACAGAGCTGGTGAGACCCCTGGCTAGGTCCCCACACCTCCCACTCCATCGCCAGGTGCCCTGGGCTCAGAGATGGAGTCTCCATGCTCCCAGCAGCCTTGATGGAGGCAGGGCCAGAGGGGAGGCACAGGACTTCAGGAGGCTAGGGAATTCCTCAAAGTCAAGCAAAATGCTAGGCCAGAACAGGCATGAAGATCAAGCTCTTAGCCTTGTGTCTGGGAGACAGCCCCATACTCATTGCCCTCCGTTCTCTGGAAAGCCCAGATCCACTTAGAAAATCATTTTCACAGCCAAAACCCCAAAGCAGGCTAATGTCAGCACATTTGCCCTCGGCCCTGGTCCCGAAAACCCAGCTCCTGCGGGACAGTATTTCCCTGAGGCAACTTTGTGGGGAACAGAGAACCAGGAAGAAGCAAATCTTCAAACGTTACAATCCTAGCTACGAGTTGGACTGTTCTGGATGTCGGAAAGCACTCCGATAGACAGAGGACCCACGCCCAGAGAGTTTCTGAGGGCAAAGAGCAAAAGTTTACTGCACAGACGGCAGCAGTAGAGGAGAATTCTCGGTAAAGCTCGCTCTAGAACTCTGTCCAGGGTTAAGTAACTGGACGACATTAGCCCATGCCAGTCACGCGAAAAACAAACACGTTTACTCAGTAACTGGGTGTGCTAGTGGCTGATCGTGGTCGGCCTGTAGGGGCACCTGTGCGGAAATCTCTTCCTGGTTCTGGCTACAGTGGGTGTGGTCTGGCTGGGTTTCCTTCTGGAGCCAGGTCACCACACTGCGTCTGAGCCCAAGGGCCGCCTGGGGGAGCCCCCTTATCTCTGAGGGAGGATAAAAGAAGGCAAATTAAGTGCTACGTGGACAGTGGTAGGAGTAGCAGCAGCGAGCTGCTGAAGAGTTAGTTTTATTTAAATTAAGAATAAAAGTATCATTTAAAAGTAACATTGATTGGGGTTTTCCCTCCTCCTGGAGGAAGTATAAGGCGTTCACTCTGACGTTTGGAAAACACAGACAAGCAGACAGAAGACAGTGCCAACCACTCGCAGCCAGGCAAGCACTGTTAAGGCTTTGTAAGGTTTCGCTGGTGCCCTCCTAGCATTTTTTCTATGCACGGGTCTGCATGCGTACAACATGCTCATTAAGTGACGTGTGGGAAGGGAAGCATTTTGCACACAGTGAATGTTCGTTGAACCAGAAGTTGTGCGGAAGCTGAAATGGATGTGACATGCGTAGGGGAGGTGATGTGTCCCTGGGCCTTACAGGATGCCTCGGTGAACCTAGACCGAGAAGGAACGGAAGGGCATTCAGGCCAAAGGAACTGCTTGTGCAGAGGTGTGGAGGCAGGGGGGCGCCCAGCCAGGGCATCGGAGAACATACTCTGTGGATACAGTGCCGTAAGTGAAAGCTGTGAAGGTGGGTAGGGGCCAGAGATGATCTTCATGTAGCCCAACCAGGTCACCCCTTGCTGAGCCCTGTCCCTCACAGGTGCAAGACCTCTGCGCTAACCAGCTTTCCCCACTGTGTGGCGGTGTGGAAGTTGTGGGAATGAGACAGAAGGTGCCATCTGTTCTCCCTGCCCCTTCTCTGGCTTTGTGTGGCTGATTGACGTGGCTGCCTCTCCAGCTGGTCTCTGACTCCAGGACATGCCTTCTCAGGCTCCTCCGTGGACACTGTGTTCCTGAGAGAACCGGGGACAGCGGGAGGGTGGGGCAGGGAGCTGCTGAACTGCCCATGATGTCCCTCAGCCCCCACAAAGTCCTGTCCTGAAAATGTTACACATGTGGGAGCTCGGCCTGACTTATTCCTCTCAGTAATGTCAGCCAGCAGCAGGAGGGAGTGAAGTTAGACAAGAGAGAACACTTCCCAGTGGGAGACTCAGCTTAGAGGAAAACAGGTGAAGGGATTGCTGGAGGAGTGTCTGACCTGCCGAAGAGACAGCCAGAGACATTGTTTCCAGAATGGACATCAGCTGCAGCCAGAGAGATTGAGGTGTGAGGGCAAGAGGGACTGCCTGACAGGGACAAGGCAGCTGTCCTGAGAGACTGCAGACCTCCTTCTCCAGGAGAATGCCCTGCCAGCCTGGGTGATGGAGGCTGTAGAGGTGGGCAGAGTGTGCGTGGGAGGAGGGGGATGATCTGCTCGGGAGTCTCATAAGAGGGCCACTTGACTCAGGGTCTGATGAATAAGGAACAAAACCTCCCCTTTGGAAAGTGGGGAAGTCCTATATGACTGCCAGTAGTAGTCGTGGTTAATGGTCAGTGTGGGGTAATAGCTAATGCAGTTTCTGCTCAGCTGGGAGTCGGCCGCTAGGCAGGAGCCACAGCAGGCAAGTGGAGAATTGCTGGTTCTAAATAAACCTGATAAGTTATCTCAGCTGGACAAACCTGGTGTAGGGAAACCCTCTTTCGGAAGTGACTGGAAGGTGGTGGAAGGCCCTGGGTGTGGCGTTAACACCTTTGACTTTGAGGCTTGGCTTTGCTGTTTGGATACTTAACCCTTGGCACACCATGTGGGGTCTGTGAGCCTTGGTCTCCTTGTCTTTGAAATGGGGGTCCAGGCCATTTCCAAGGGCCAAATGCCGCTGCTGGATGTGGAAGTGCCAGGAAGTCTATAAATACAAGTGGCGTCCCCAGCGTCACTTCCGGGCCGGAGCACCTCCAGGCCAAAGGTGACTGGTGGAGCAGTTCTCCTGGACAATGTAGTGAAGACGGTGACGATGACAACAACACAAGCAAGCAAGCATACCTGGAGGGCCTGCTGCGCATCAGGAACTGTCCTAGGTGTGGCCACATACTAACTATTTCAGCTTCACAACAGCCTGGTGGAGCAGGCCTCGCTATTATCCCCGTTTGATAGATGAGGAACTGAGGTTCGGGGAGGTTAAGAGCTTTGTCTGAGATTGCTCAGAGGGCCAGCGGGGGGGTGCTGGGATTCCAACCCAGGCTGTGTGACCCTGAGGGCAAGGCAGAGCGCTGCGGCGGTGGCCTGGAGTCAGAGATCCCGCGTCACGGGTCTGTGGGAAAGTAGGATTCACATTACAGAACTTCCTGTGATGGCTGGTGTGCTGGAGCACGGAAGGGGTGACTTTGACTCCCCCTAGGAGAGAGAGACAGCCTCAGGGCGGGTGTGGACTTGGTGGGGATGCGCTTCCAGAAGGTGGATGGCTGAGGGAGAGTCGCGGAGTAGAACCCAGTGACAGCGAGTCACTCCTGCCACTAATAAGAGTCTCTCTGGGGGTTGTAGGGAGAGGGTGGGGGGCCGTATCACGTGGTCGGCACTTTCTTAGAACCTTCTCTGCCTGTCAGCAAGATGTATGGGCCCCAAACCCCACCGTGGGAGGACCCCCACTCCACCCTGCAGGAACGAGTCCTTGCCCTCGAAAAGAGTAGCCGCCATCGGCACACAGACACCCAGCGTCCGTCCGGAGCCTGCTCCTCCAGGCGCAGAGCTGGGGTTGCAGCCAGACCCTCCCGTTGGCTCCCTCGGCCGCTCCTTACATAATCGGAGTGGAGGCTAGCCACGTGCATCGTCTCTGCTGAGTGCTGGCTGCTGTGGACTTCGTTTTACACGTGGGGACCTGAGTGGCTCAGCAGCCTCTACACGGCACAGGCAGCTGTGGGACCCCATTGTGCCTGGCCCAGGGTCCCCTTCTTCCCTTCTACAGAGTGGCTTCCAGATGCAGGGCACATCTGTCACCTCTCCCCTTCTTGCACGGCCATTGCCTTGTCCACATCCTTGTCCCAGTGGTTGTGGGCACTAGTGCATGGTGCACACACACTCATACACCCGTGGGCACACAGATTACACACACTCCCCCACTCACTCAGCACTCCCTGCTGCTTCCATACAAGCCTCTGCACACCACCTCCCCACAGTGCATACTCATTCCAACATTCCTACACACACACACACACACACACACACACACACATACACACGCATGCCCACGCTCCCTCCTTCTCCTTCCCGGAATTCCACCCCTCCTGCCTCCCCAGCCCAGGGCTCCGGACTGGCTCGAAAGCTTCCAAAGGCAGGGTTTAGGGGGTGAGGTGGGAGGAAGCTCCAGATCTCACCAAGGCAGTCCTGGGAGGCCTTGCTTACTGCCGAGGTTGGCAGGCCCAGGCCTTCCCTACACATGGTGTTAGGACCCCACTACCTGCTCTGCCTGCCCAGGGCGAGCAAACCTGAAGTGGCTCATCTGTCATTGCACCGTAGCTCTTAGGCCCCCATGTGCGAGTGGCTGTTCTTTCTCTCAGCGGGCCATGCCGCCCAGTCAGTATGGCTCCAGCCCCAGTGTCTCTCCCCTTACGGCCAAGATCTGGCCCTTACCCTTGGGTGTGCCAGGCCCATGGCGGGGCTTCAGGCCAGGACTAGGGTCCCCTGGGAAAATCCTTCTCACCCTCTGCTTCCCCTTCCAACAGGACACCCAGAACTACTCACCTGCAGGAATGGCCCTGTGAGGGAGGTAGGCAAGGATCCTAAACCCTGCTTCACAGTCCAGGAGCCTGAGGCCTGAGGCTGGCTGCTCTCCCTATGCCTATGCTGGTAGGCACTGCCCTTTGCCAGTCCATCCTGGTGCCCTTTGCTATACTTCACTGGCCATGTGACCAGGCCCTGTTTCAGTCCTCTTGAGTTCATTAGGCAGACACGGAGGGGCGGTGCTGGCAGCTAGAGCAGTTACACACACACACCCTTGGATGCTGGGACTTTGTCCCTGCCCTGTACTCTGCACCTGGCCAAGCATCACCAAGCTGGTCAGGGCCTCCTAGCTCCCACCCCTCTCTCTCTGCCTGCCCTCTGGGTCTTGGGAAGGGGTTCCAGGACCCCCACTCTCCAATCGGTCTGCTCCCCTTTCTCTCTCTACTTGTCCTCAGCATTGCACACTTGCAGGTCCTTTCCCCAAATCCCCCTCTCCCTCCAAGAATCACGTGAGCACAAGCTTCATCCTGGGCATGATCAGGGAACAAGGGATTGGAGTCACACATGTCTGAGAGAGAGAATCCTCACTTTCCAGGGTAACTTCCTCGTCCGTAAACAGGCCGGCAGTAGCACCCACCTTACAGGGTAATGGTGGAGGTTGAAGTAGGGGAGCAGGTAAGCATGGAGCAGAGCCCTGACACAAGCCCGGTGCCCAGTAAATGCTGCCTGCCATGACCATTGACATCAGCGTCACTGTTGGGACCCATGCAGACTGCAAACATTTGGCCGTGTGGTTGTAGACTTGACATCGGACAGACCTGGGTTTGAATTCCAGCACGGCTGCTTACTGTGTCACCTGGGGCATATCACCTGCCCTCTCTGAGCTGGTTTCCTTGTCTGCAGAAAGGGGGACATACTGCAGGTCCTCGAAAACCATTGCTTCATTCTATGTCATTTTGTTATAACATTGACGAGATGCTGTAGGACTTTAACTCTTGTTTATATTGGTTAGCTTGTGGTAAATCGGTTTTGCTGTATGCATTTTGCTTAAAGTCACAGACAACATAACCACATTAAGTGAAGACTTACTGTACTGTATGCTCACCAAGACTACCCGGAGATGAGCGACCCAGGGTAGATTCTGAGATGGGTGGGCACTAATGGACACTATGTAAGTATTGGCTGTTGTTATTCTCCAGGGACACGAGGTGACACTCTAGGAGTACCACTCTGTCTGCTGGGGCTGCAGGGAAGGTGAGAGGGTGCCGAGGGGAACCTGATCTCACCTCCTCTCTGGGCTTCCCCCATCAGTGACTGTGCTGCCCCCTGTCAAGCACAGGGCGCACCAGGGCTGGGACAGCACCGTTCCTGACATCAGTGGCTGTCCAGGGCATGATGGATTAAGACATGGTGTGATTCACCGGTCAAGATGGAGACGTAGGTAGACACGTGCTTCTCCTCCTTGCACAGCCATAGAAAGAATTACAACTAGATCTCAATACAAGTAACGCTCAGAACTGTCAGAATATTGAGCTGTATGGAAGTCCAAACACAGCCAAGGATTTAGAGAAGTCACATTCATCCAGATGGGCAGGAGGGGTGGAGTCATGGAGATGGGCAGAGAGGTGCGGAGACTCTGTGTGGCTCGGAGAGGTGGAGACAGAATGGATGATCCCACATTCACATATGGTGGGTGAATATCGGGAGAAATACCTTGGGAACGAGCAATCCCAGCCCCAGGCCAGAAGAAGAAACTGGCAGATTTTCTGGAGACTCGGTTTAAAGGGCCTGCACAGGCTTAGAACATATGCAAACCCACCCACTCTGGGATTCACCACCAGGGCAACAGCTGGAAGGGTGCCAGTCGCATATGGAAAGTAGGCGAAGTGACTGGAAACGGAGTGAGTGCTGGGCAAACCGCCAGAAGCCAGGCAGCGGCACTGTCCCCTCTCCAAGTCCTCCCCCCACACAGAGCCACAAAGCCGTGAAGCGGGTTGTCCTGCCCTGGTGCTCTTCCCTTGCAATTACCTAAGGCTCCGCCCCACACAATTTACAAGTACCTTTTCTATGATAGGCCACACCACTAAGCCAGGGAGTCAAAGCAGCTCTCCCTAATATACAGAAACAAACACAGGGAGGCTGCCGAATTGAAGAGACAAAGAAATATGGCCCAAATGAAAGAACAGAACAAAACCCCAGAAAAAAGAACTGAACAAAATGGAGATAACCAACCTTCAGATGCAGAATTCAAAACACTGGTGATCAGGATGCTCAAAGACTTCACTGAGTATGGGAACAACATAGAGGAAGAAATGAAGGTTACACTAAGTGAAATAAAGAAAAATCTACAGGGAACCATCACCGATGGGGAGGAAGACAGGATTCAAATCAATGATTTGGAACATAAGGAAGAAATAAGCATTCAACCAGAACAGCAAGAAGAAAAAAGAATTTTTTAAAAAACAAGGACACTATAAGGACCCTCTGGGACATTTCCAAACGTACCAACTTCTGAATCATAGGGATGCCAGAAGGAGAAGAGGAAGAGCAAGAAATTGAAAACTTATTTGAAAAAATAATAAAAGAAAACTTGCCTAATTTGATGAAGGAAATAGACATATGAGTCCAGGAAGCACAGAGTTCCAAACAAATTAGACCCTAAGAGGACCACACCAGGACACATCATAATTAAAAGGCCGAAGGTTAATGACAAAGAGAAAATCTTAAAAGCAGCAAGAGAAAAGCAGTTATCTACAGGGGAGTTCCCATAAGACTATCAGCTGATTTCTCAAAAGAAACTTTGCAGGCAAGAATTGATTGGCAAGAAATATTCAAAGTGATGAAAAGCAAGGACCTACAACTAGATTACTCTCTCCAGCAAAGCTACCATTTAGAATGGAAAGGCAGATAAAGGGCTTCCCAGACAAGGTAAAGTTAAAGGAGGTCATCATCACCAAGCCATTATTACATGAAATGTTAAAGGGACTTATTTAAGAAAAAGAAGATCAAAACTATGAACACTAAAGTGGCAACAAATTCACAACTATCAACAACTCCATCTAAAAAAACAAACTAAGCAAGCAACCAGAACAGGAACACAATCACAGAAATGGAGATCATTTGGAGGTTTATCAGCTAGGAGGGGGAAAAGGGAGGATGGGGGAAAAGGTGCAGGGACTAAGAAGCATAATTGGTAGGTACAAAATAGACAGGGGATGTTAAGAATAGTATAGGAAATGGAGAAGCCAAAAACTTATATGCATGACCCATGGACATGAACTAAGGGGGCGGGGATTGCTGGAGGGAAAGGTGAGGACCAGGCAGAGGGAGGCAATGGGGGAAAATTGGGACAACTGTAATAGCATAATCGACAAATATATTAGAAAAGAATAAAACATGATGTGATTCAGAGCCTGTGCCCAGCACAACGAGGAGGAGGGTGTCACATGCCACCTGGGGACGCAGAGGATGCACTCAGCTGTCAACAGTGTTTGAACCACCGTTCATAACGAGCAAACATTTATTAGAGAGTGCTCACTATGTACTAAGCACTGTGCTGCTGATCATATTTAATCCTCACCGAAAAACAGTGATAGCAGTAAGTCTAAAACCCTCCCTTTTCCTGATGAGGAAACTCAGGCCCAGCGAGGTTCCATGACTTACCCAGGGCCACACAGCTCAAGGTGGAAGAGCCAGGACTGGGACCCAACAGAGCCAGCTCCAGAACGAGCTCTTTCACCCTCCTCTCTCCTGTCTTAAGCAAGAGAGGGTAGGGCCTTTTCTAGAGAGACTGGTAAGCCCCAGAGGCCATCCCTGCTCAGGGCTGCAGGCAGCTGCTCCTTCCTGTGGTCTGGAAGTGATTCTGCCCGAGAGAGGCTCAGCCCTCCAGCCTTCCACAGAAGAACAAGCTGTAAGCTGGGCATGTTAGCAGGGAAAACTAGGTGTCCTGGCTCAGGGGGGCAGGGGACAATAGCTCCAGGTGGGTACCACTGGCTGCCATGGGCAGGCCTAACTCCTTTGCAGAAGCTAGCCGCCTGCTGTCCCTGAGTCAGGGCTTCCCAACACTCCCTTTGATTAGCCAGCTCTTTTCTACATCCTGGGGAAACTGGCCTCCTGACCAGGCCTGCTCATGGAGGGGCGCAGGGGGCATGCCTGTTCCCGCCGGGTCCTTTAGAGTGGAGTGAGCTCACAGGCCTCTCAGAGCTGGGCCTGCCCACCCTACCCCTGGGTTCTTCCTGCCTACCACTTAACTCAGTGCCCTAGGCAGATGGCACAACTCCAGTACCCAGCCCAAACCCACCCAGTCCGGAGTCAGGGGTGTGGTCTGCCATCTTCTTCCCTGAGCCTCCACTCTGGGGGAGCCCTGGGCTGGCCAGTCTGCCCGCTGTGCCTGTGGCATGCAGCAGCCTGTGGGACGGATAGTGAGATCTGTCTCCCTGACAGGGCTTGGGGAGGTCGAGTGACTTGCCTCAGCCTTCTCTCACTACTGGCCCTCCATCAAGTGTCCCCTGTCCCGTCTGGGCCTGTCTGCTACTCCCTGAGACCCCATGGACGGGATAGTCTGCAGGGCCCTTCTAAGACTCCCATTCTGGGATTCCAAAGCAAGGGCACTCTAAGGGGATGAACACATTGTAGGTTTTCTTGCCTACCTCGCTGCATCGTCAGGGAGGCCCACATACAGATGACAGGGAGTGAGAGAATTTGTGTGCAGCTCATGATTGGCCGATGCAGCTCTGGGCGGTGCCCACAGGAGCGGCACAGCCAGAGTTGAGGGCAGCCGAGTTGGGGGCCTGCTCAGAGCTGAGGCAGTGTCTCCCTCTGCCCCCAGGTATGTCCAGAGTCTCCTGGACATCATGGAGTTCCTGGACAAGGACCCAGAGGACCATCATACCCTGAACCAGTGAGTGAGGGCCCTGGTTGGGGACAGGAGGGCAAGTGTAGGTGAGTGGCATCTGCAGTCACAGTTCCAGAAGCGCCAGCAGGATGAAAGAAGTGACCCCTGCCCTCGGAGATATCCAGTCTGACGGGGCAGACAGCTCCTGTCCTCAGTGTGCCCTGCGTGTGATGGGGGATCCAGGCTGTCAGGCAGGCAGTGGGAGAGTCCAGGTGGGCTTGGGGAGGAATGGGCGCTGTGTGATCATCATTGGGTTGGGAAGGGTTGAGTGGGTGAAGACATTGTTCAGAGGGGGTCAGAAGTGGAAGAGAGTTTGAGGGGTGTCCCCAGGACTGGGCCTGGGTAGGGGCCAACATCTGCCCTCCCCCGCAGGTTCACTGAGGCCCTGGTTACCATCCGGAACCGCCACAATGATGTGGTACCCACCATGGCGCAGGGCGTGCTGGAGTACAAGGATGCCTACGGCGACGACCCCGTGTCCAACCAGAACATCCAGTACTTCCTGGACCGCTTCTACCTCAGCCGCATCTCCATCCGCATGCTCATCAACCAGCACAGTGAGCTGGGCGGGCAGTCGTGAAAGTCACTGTTTTCACTGTTTACAGAATGCAAAACCGTGTCACCTCTTTAAAAAGTGTTCAGTGTGGTGGTCATACAACTCTCATTGGAGGGGTCAGGGTTAGAGGAGAGAGTGGGAGGGCGGGGAGGGGTGCCACTCAGGGTCAGAGGTTAGAAATAGAGGTAGAGAGGGGAGAGCCCCGGGGTGGAGGGAGAGTGGGGCGGGCTCTGCAGCCCTGGCAGCTGCACCCTCCTTCCCCCCGCAGCCCTGATCTTCGATGGCAGCACCAACCCAGCCCACCCCAAACACATCGGCAGCATCGACCCCAACTGCAACATCTCTGAGGTGGTGAAAGGTCAGCTCTCCCGGGTGTGCCTGGCTGGAAGGTGGCCCATTCTTTAGCGGGTAGGGGCCTTGTGCCCATGGGTTCAATGTTGGTGATGCCTAGTGGTGGTGCCAAGAGGACTGCCTGCTGGGTGGGCCACTCCATTCCCTGCGGGGGCTGTCTCTCCTCTTAGATGCCTATGACATGGCCAAGCTCCTGTGTGACAAGTATTACATGGCCTCACCTGACCTGGAGATCCAGGAGATCAATGGTGAGTGAGCCAGGCTGTGTGTGTGTGTGTGTGTGTGTGAGAGAGAGAGAGAGAGAGAGAGAGAGAGAGACAGGTAGGCGCCCATCTGTCCCAGGTGCACCTCTGTATTGCACTGTTCGAATTACTTAGGGACCAAGTCTGAAGAGCAGGTAGGCCACTTTCTAGACTTGAATTTTGAAGAGGGTAGGGCTGAATTTTATTTATCTTTATGTCCCCATGGCCCAGCACAGGGCTTGAGATTCCTTCACTTAACTGATCCAAGGCACGTTGATTGAGCGCCTGCCGCCTACAAAGCTCTGTGCCAGACACCAGGAAAAAAGAGTCCCTAACACGAAGAAACTCCAGGATAGAGTGATTCCTGGGGAACAGGAGCCTGGGGTCAGAATCTGCGCAGTACCCCTGCCCCCGGGGTGCAAAAGCTCTCCGGGGGATTTTAGTGTGCAGGTGAATGCTAGTGGGCTGGATATGGCACAGAGAGGTACTGCTGGAACGTATAAATGGTGCATAGATGGGTAGAAAAACGGTGGATGAATGGAGACACGGACATGGAATCTGAATGGATAGATAGATGGTAGGGATAGAGGTCTGAACAGATGCTTAGACCGAAGGACCATTGGATGGTTGAATGGACACTGGTTGGGTAGATAGAGGAGTTAATGGACATTGAATGAACATGATGGGCAGATGGATGGACAGACTGATGCACGGATGGATGCTGTGTAATGGATATATGGTTGAGTGGACCCTGAGTGAGTGGATAAGTGGATGAATGAATGCTGGGTAGATGGATGAGCAGATAGATAGATAACAGATGGTGGTTGAGTGCAGGGTACAAGATGCTGAGTGAGTGAAGGCTGATTGGTGACCTCTTAACAATTTCCTGATCACTGGTCTTGACTTCTCGGCAGCATCCAACTCCAAACAGCCAATTCACATGGTTTATGTCCCATCCCACCTCTACCACATGCTTTTTGAACTCTTCAAGGTGAGGAGGCCAGGGGATAGTGCTTTGTGGTGGGGGTGGCGTGGGGTGGGGTCAGGGCAGTCAAGGCTAGGCTTCTCACACTCCTCTCTTACCCCTTCCCTCCATAGAATGCCATGCGAGCGACTGTGGAAAGCCATGAGTCCAGCCTAGTTCTCCCACCTATCAAGGTCATGGTGGCCTTGGGCGAGGAAGATCTGTCCATCAAAGTATGTGACCCTTGACTTTGGGGGCCAGAGAGCAGTGGGTGGGGGGCTTCCCTCCTGCCAGGAGATAGACTCGGGAAGACCTTGTGGATTAGGAAACCCAGGAGAAGGTCAAGGGGTTGAGGGGTGGAGCTACGTGGAACGAAGGTCTGGAGAGCCCCTGATACGTCTCATGTCCCCTAGATGAGTGACCGTGGCGGGGGTGTCCCCTTGAGGAAGATTGAACAACTCTTCAGCTACATGTACTCCACAGCACCCACCCCTCAGCCTGGCACCGGGGGAACCCCACTGGTGAGATGGCTTCCTTCCAACTCCCTTCCTGCCTCCTGCAGGGTGCCCACCTGTCTCTTCATCTCTCCTTTTCAAACTGTCACTCTTCCCTGTCTCTTGCTTCCTTATCTCCTGTGGCCTCTCCATTTTCATGTGGCTGTGTGATGTCAGTTACCTCTCCCAGGCTGGGCCTCCCTGCTCCTCCTAACCTCTGCCCAGTCTGCTCCCCCTGTCTATGGGGGTCTGTCTCTGACCTTTCCTTAGCTCTCCCTCTCCCCTCTCTCTCAACAAAGTCACTAATCGTTCATTAACATCTCCCTGCCCATTCACCACCGAGTAGAGCTGGGTCTGGGAGATTGAGACTCAGAGGAGCCCGTGACCTGCCTGGATGCCCTGTCCCTGCCCTGCTAACTCCCCCCACCCTCACTGTGCCTCCCCAGCTTGCCTCCCTCCCCCAGACTGACCTCCCTCACCCCACAGCTCCTGTCTTGCCTCCGAGCCTTCCCTTCTTGTGTCCTCTCCCTCCCTGCAACCCAGTTCTGGGAATCCCCCTGCATTCCATCCAGTGTATCAGTCACTACAGTGCCAGCCTCCTCATCACACTCCCTTCCTGTCCCCCTGCAGGCTGGCTTCGGGTACGGGCTCCCCATTTCCCGCCTCTATGCCAAGTACTTCCAGGGGGACCTGCAGCTCTTCTCCATGGAGGGCTTTGGGACGGACGCTGTCATCTATCTCAAGGTGAGGGGCCTTGCCTGCAGCCACTGGGGTTTGCTGACAGGTCAGGCAGGGTCAGCCTGCTGGCAGATTTCTTTTCCGTCCCTCCGGCCCTTTCCCAATTCCAGACTGAGACTCAGAGCAGAGCTACAGTCCCCAACCCCCAGACGCTCCCAGGTTGGCAGGAAACTTCAGGGAGCCCCCGGGCCGTGACTAAGACCCCTGTTCTAGGGACCCAAAAGGAAGGGGGAACCATAGGTAATTTGTCACTCAGCTCAGGAGGAGATGGAGGCCCAGAGTTGGTGACCTTCAGGAACCCACCGCCCAGCCTCCTTGCTCTCCCTCCTTGACCCTTTGAGTGAGCAGCCTCCTTGAGTGGGCGGGAGCAAGACGCAGAGGGACAGATCTTTTTGAGGGTCTTCCTGGGTCAGGGTGGGTTGTCTCAGCCAGGGTCTCGCACTTGGTTGGGCTGCCATGTGGGCCACAGTCAGTGGCTGTCACAGTCCACCTGGGGGCCAGGGTGGCGTGCTGAGGAGTGGGCAAAGCACAGGGCCGTGGGAGAGGCTGAGCCTGGTGCTCCCCAGGCCCTGTCGACGGACTCGGTGGAGCGCCTGCCCGTCTACAACAAGTCAGCCTGGCGCCACTACCAGACCATCCAGGAGGCGGGCGACTGGTGTGTGCCCAGCACGGAGCCCAAGAACACGTCCACATACCGTGTCAGTTAGGAGTCGCCCCGCTCTTCTGCGCCTGAGAGGATGGACTGCTTGCTATCTCTGGGACCAGCCGCCATGGTTACCCTCCCCGCCCCACCCCAGGTTGGGGAGACCCCCCTGGTGACCAGCTTCTGTCTCTAGGGAAATCACTGCAGTGACCAGTCTGTGGTGGCCCCCAAGTGCCAATCCGTCTCTGCGGAGATCCTTAGGTGGTCTCCCCAGTGTCCAATCTCTGTGAGCAATCCCTGAGGGTTGGGGGATGTCTCCACCCTGCTGGGGTGTCTCAGAGATATGTTTCCATGGCAGTCCCCCTCTCTGAGACCAGCGCTGCCACTTCTCTGCCAGGGGTCCTGGGTCCCCCTCACTGCCCTCCACAGCCTGGCCTTCCAAACAGATGCCCCTACTTGCCTTACTCCCTTAGCGCGCCCAGCACCCCAGCCCTGGTCCCGTGTCAGTGTTAGTTAGGGAGGCGCCCAGTGGGTGGGGAAAGGCATTGCACCCTTGGATCCCAGGCAGGGACCTGGTGCGGCAGCCTCTCCCTGCACTCTGAGCTTCAGGTCAAGATTAGGAGGGAGGGAGTTCTTTCTGGGACCTCATCCCTGAAGTAGAGGAACCTGGGAGGACCCGGAGGTATGTGCCCAGCCAGGCTGCTTGCAGCCCTGCAGGTGGCCCCAGCAGTGTTTCCGCAGCCTCCCAAGCCCTTCCGTGAACGTCCTAATGTGCACACCCACCTGCCCACCTCACATCCCCACCGTCTGCCTGAGCTCCAGACCCCAACTCCCACCATGCCTGGACACATGCGTGCATGGGGGGGCCTTTTCCCTAGAATGCTGTGTACATAGCTAGTTTTATAGCCCCGAATGCCCCCACCCTTCCCCTCAGCACACAGGGGGTTGAAGTTGTGTGCCCCTCCCAGTGGCTGTGATGGTGACAGTGACATCCACAGTAAAGAGGAGATCCACGGAGAATTTGGCCTGGCTGCCTTCCTGGGGGGCGAGGGGCGGGGAGGCCAATGACAAAAGACCAACGTAAGCAGACTACTGTCCCTGTGACCAGCATATTGACACACGTTCTCGGGACACCCAGGGCAGCTCAGGGCGTGACTCAGAGTACCACGAGTGCAATGGGAACACAGCCACCCAGGCAGAACACCGACAGCACAGTCACCCCGCCACACTCAGGGCGCAGCACAGCCCCGACCCAGGCCAGCCCCGCTCGGGACAGACAGACAGATCACTGGCACGTCGTAAGTGTTTATTGAGATAAACTCAGTACTGCCTCCCCCCTCACATGCACGTGGGCACCCATTGGCTCCTGGTAGTTTCAAGGACCTGGGTGCCCTCCAACCTTCCCTCCAGCCCCTCCACCAGGCCCAGGTCGTGCCAGTGCCCCCATATCTCGGTTTCCCTCTATCTTGGTTTCCCTCAAAAGCCCCTCTCCCAGCCCAGATAGCAAAGAAGAGGAAAAGGCTAGGTCTCAGGGACAGGGGTGGCCCTCAAGCCACAGGCCCTGGGCAGGAATGAGAGGAGTCAGCATGCACTGGGTTCTGTCCATCACCCCGGGCCGATGGGGGGATGTGGACGGGGGCTTCCAATCAGAGGCCCCATTGGTAACTGGCCAGTGCTCCAGAGCTGGGCCAGCAGCTGGCCAGCACCATCCCCGATGCACCCTCCCTGCAAGGACAGATGCCACGGGCATGGGGACTGGCCCCACCCCTCCTTATAGTCAGAGCTTGCACCTTCTTTCAGTTTTGGAGCTCACTGAGACCCCGCTGGGACCAGGGCAGGTGGGGGAGGGCTGGCAAACTCTTCCTGGATTTGCCTCTGCCTGACTCGGGTGAGGATTCACCAGTTCAGTCCCACGTAGGCATCGGTGCATTGGTGGGGGAATGCCTTCATCTCTCCCAGCTCCTAAGTTTGTTCTGTGCCCAGGGAGGGCTCAGGTACCTTCTGCGGGCAGCAGGAGAAGTGGGCCTGCCATAGCAGGCCAAAGCACAGGCCCGACGGGGCCCCAGGAGGGGCAGACCCCTAGAGATATCGTCTCACCACTGGGACCACAGGACAGGGAAGGGGAAAAGGAGGGTTTCACCCTCCCTTCTGAAGTCCTACAAAGACCACGTGGGATAACCATGCTGCTTCCTTTGCTCTCCTATTGAGGAGGCAGACCGGGACTCTACTCTGAGTGCAGCCTGCTGCCGTGCCCACCAGCCTCCCTGGGAACAGAGCAGAGCTCTCCCCACACACAGCCACCTTGGAGAGCTGGAGAGGCACAACTCTGTCCGCCTACTCCTGCCGAGATGCTCAGCCACCTCTCTGAGCCCTGGGTCCCTGGCCCCCAAGTCAGGGCCTCTGGAAGGCAGACCGGCAGGCATCCCAGCTCACTGCCTGCCCCCCGCACCACTGTGACCCGAGGACAGAGCGTCAGACTAACCCAGGTGCCTCTGGGCTCCCAGACTGGCTTCAGCCCTAGCCTCTCTGCCCTCTTCCCGTAACCTGCTACCTCCCCCAGGAACTCTGTGCCGAAAGAGTCCTTGAAATTGATTACTGGGCCCTCTCCCTGGGGTCTCCGTTTCTGGGGGATCTTGGTCCAGAGTGACAAGGTGAGAGAGGGCAAGTACCCCTGAGAGCGTGGGGCCAGGCCAGCCCAAGCTTGGCGCCCAGGCCCTGCTTCCCTGGGGAGGCCTGTGCCCGCCGAGCCCGGCGGCTGCCCGTGCCTGGGTGCCATGCCCACTTCACTCTCCTCTAGCTCTTCTTGGCCTCCTGCTCCCTGCGCCGGAGCTTCTCGCGCTGCCGTGCAGCCTTCTCCTGGGCCTTGCGCTCCTTCTCAGCAGCTGCTGCCAGTTCCTTCACCTTCCGCTTCACCAGTGCCCGGTCATGCGAGCTGCTGAGCCCCAGGCTCTGGGAGAGGAATCTGAGGGTGAGGGAAGGCACCCCAGAAGCATCCCCAGGTCCTTTGTGCCCCAGCTATGAACCCTCTCTGGGGTTCCACCTGCCCTTTCCAAAGTGTAGCCTCCACCTCCCAGACTTGCCAATGGATCAGAACCCTGAGCACAAATTTTGGATGGGAGGGGTTGGGGGAGATGAAGGTGGAGATACCAGGCCCTTTGCCGCCACCGCCCACCACCCCCACTTCCCATAATCCTCGGCTCCCATTCCTCTACTCATTTCAGTCTGGGCATACCCGGCCAACCCTCTGATGCCCAGAGATGGGGAGCAACTTGCCCAAAGTCACATAGCTGGTCAATTGGTGAGGCCCCTCCCCACTCCCCAGAGACTTCCTTGCGGGGGACTCTCCTCTCTACTCCTTCCCCAAGTAACCCAGCAGAGGGTGGAAACAGACCAGAAACCTTCCAGCACAGAGGCCAGAAGCCCCTCCTGATCTCCCCCCACTACCACCCACCTCCAAGGCTGAGAATCAGGTAAGGTGATCAGGTGAGAGGCCTGCTTCCCATGATACCAGAGGACTCATCAGAGTCAAGAGTCAGATGATATGAAGCCCTAGAGGTCAAGGTCTAGAGCTTGAAGGTCAAACAGAAGAACTGGGCTTGAGTTTTATGTCAGACTGAGGGCTCATGCTAGAGGACAAGGATTAGGTCAAGGACCTTGCCCAGAGGTCAGAGGTTAGGGGCAGTGGCCTCAGAGGAGTAACAAGGTCAGGCTGAGGGGACCCCAATCCTTGAAGGCTGCCTCGGGCTCCGGCTGGGCTGGGGCCCTCTAACTCTGGCCCACCTTCAGTTTGCTTCCATCCAGCTGCAGCAGCTGTGGCCCGTCCACCTGCCGCGCGGCAAACTCAGCGGCATACTGCTCCAGGTTGAGACTGTGCAGCCACTGGCCCACCTGCTGACTGGTCCAGTGGTGGATAGTGGGGAGAGGCTCATCCAGGAACTGGGGAGGAGACCAAGGAGAGTGAGGGGGATGATGCGGCCTGTGACCTGCACACTGGGCAGAGTCAGAGGCCAGAGCTTGCTCACCTCATCCGAAGACTGGGACAGCGTGTGATAGGGGTAGGAACACTTGGCCTCCTGCCGGGGACCACTCGGGATCTTGGGGCTGCTGCTGGGGGGTGTGGAGTCATCACTCAGGGTGGATTCCTAGACAGGAGGGAGTGCATGCCGCTGAGGAGAAAGCTTACCCCCAGCCCAAGGGGATACCCCCAATCCACCCACCCCCATCTGGATGGAGATGAGGTCCTGGATTAGGCACCAGGAGTTGCTCAGTGCACCCTATGCACAAGCCAAGAGCTGGGCAGGCACATATGACAGAGTGATTCGTGGGAAGTGTCAGGATCTGAGGCCTCGGGAAGGACAAGGGGCTAGACCTGAGCCAGGCACAATCGTTGGCAGGAATGAAGGAGGTCTCAGACTACGTGTCAATTCCTACAGGGAGTCAGCCAGGATTCCCCTAGGCCGAGTCAGATGTGTCTGCCTTCTGCTTCCCCACTAGTCTCTGGTGCCCTGGCTGTAAGTGTCCGATTAGAGGTCCTTGTCCTCATTAGACTGAACTCTTTGAGGGCCTGGGCTGTGTCTGTTTCCTGTGGTACCCCCAGGGCCCAGCACAAGGGAGGGAAGAAAGGGAGGGCATGCTGGGAAGGAGGAAGGAAGGCAGTCTCGGGTGAGAAGGGATCCCTTCTCCCCTGAATTCCTAGCATCCTGATCTTCTCCTCTGCCCCAGCTGCACATGGGAAACAGAACCATAGACCAAGCTGGGGGTCTAGAGCCCAGCAACTCAGTCCATGCATGTGTGTGTGGGCAAGTGCAAGTCCCTTCTCCTAAGGCAGGACATGGGGCTAGAACTGAGCCAGGCAGAAAAGTTAGCGGGAATGCAGGAGACCTCAGGCTAGGTATACACTAGGGGAATCACAGAATTCAGTGACATGTGTTCAGTGGACGAAGCAATGAATGAATCAACAAATGAACTACTCGGAATATGGACAAGCGAACAAGGGATGCAAACAGAGCTGGGTAAATGAATGAATCACTGAATGGCTCAATGGAGGACAAATGGATTCTCAGAATGCTTGGGTGCCAGCCCAAGCCAGGGTGGAGTGTGCCCTCATGTCACCTGAGCCTAAGGGTCACTTACAGGGGCAAGAAGGCCATGGATTTACCTGAGAAGCCGACTTCTTAGGGCTGAAGCTCTCATGTTTAGGCGAGCAGGCAGGGGAGGTGGTGCTGCCAGAGGATGCCGAGCCCTTGCCACTGTCCGTGAACCAGGAAAAGGGCAGGAACGGGGAGCCCCCTGACCTTCCGGACCCCTCCACCGACTCCCTGTGGAGAGAGCACCCTGCATGGGTGTTGGCACTGAGGGGAGGGCCAGGCCCACGGGGGACTTACGGGCAGAAGCTGGGCTGAGGCGCTGTGTGCACCTCTTACCTGCTGCCCATGGACAGGCGGTTGCTACCCTTCTCCTTTCGGCTCTTGCTAGTGGAAGCTCGGCGTAAGGTGACCCTGTGGGGAGGGAAGGGGGTAATGGGGCAGCGCTGCCCACTGTGCTACCCTGTACCCCTCCCCCGACAGCTCCAAGCCTTTGGTTCTGGTCCCTCATGCACTCACCCCAGGTCCAGGAACTTCCGGCGAGTCTTCTTATCCAGGCCAATGGTGGGGCTGGCAGGCTCAGGTGGGCTGGCATCTCGGCTGTCATCTTTTGGGGAAGAGGGAAGGAAATAGCCTGTGAAATAGCCTCCTTCAGCCGCCAGTGTGGGGTGGGAGAAATTCTCTTCACTTAGAATCATGCAACCTGGCTCTGGTGCCCTTCATTAGCTGTGTGACCTAGGACAAGTCATTTTATCTCTCTGAGCTTCCCTCATCTCAAACATGGGGATAATAACGCCTGCCTATTTCATGGGACCTAATGGGATATTGACGAAAGCCTTAAAGAAACCATAAAGCACTCCAAAAAGGTAGGGACCCCTGCTATTTACTGTTAATTTTATCCTGGCCAGCTTCTAACCAGCCTTCCAATCTTTTGTCACATGTCACTTCCTCAGAGAAGCCTTCCAGGATGCTCCCAGCTAGGTCTTTTCACCTTTGCATGTGCTCTCCCACCACCGTGCTCTTTTCTCACATAGCACTTATTATATATAGCCTGTAACTATACGTTTAAGTAAGGGATAATCTGATTGCTTCCCCCCACCCCACTATAAGGAATTATTTCATTGTTTCTCCCCGGAACTACAAGCCCCTTGAGAATGAGAACTGCCTCTGTTTGCTCGCTTATGTGCCGAGTGCCCAGCAGTGCCTGGCACATCGTAGGCGCTCAGTAGATGAATGAATGACGCATGGTGTTAACTGCCCCCAAGCCACCACGTTCCCACTTGGTCCCGCCCCGCGCTTGGGTGCCGCTGCAGTCCCCGCGCGCACCAGCAGGGGGCACCGGGCGGGCCGCGCTCACCTTCGCTGTGAGGCTCTGCGCGCAGGTGGCGGCGCACAAAGCTGGGCGAGCTGTCGGAGGAGGGCGCGGAGCGGGGCGGCGAGCTGGAGGCGGCGGCCAGGCCCTCGTGCGAAGCGGCGTTGTGCAGAGGCCGGTAGCGGGTAAGCGGCGAGGGTGGTGGCTCGTCTTCGTCCAGGCTGCGCCGCAACCCCGGAGGCTCTAGGCAGAACGAGCCCACAGCCGGAGACCCCGGACCCGAGTGTAAAGGCGAGCGCAGCCGGTGCAGGGGGCTCCCGCAGCCGTCGGTCACCTGCGGGAGGGGGAAGCCGCTCACCGCCGTCCTTCCTCCCCGCTTCCCGGAGGGGCTGGGAGCCCGGTTCACCCAGTAAGCTGCGAGGGAGCCTCTGGAGGCGTGGACCCCAGACTCCTGGGTCTTTCTGGGAACTGGAGGGAGGGTTTCCCCATGCGGGACAGAGTGGTGGCTGGGCAGTGAAAGGTGGGGAAAACGGGGGCTCTCAGCCACAGAGGCTGGGATTGAATTCCACTTCCTTTACTGTGTGGCTTTGTTTCCGGAACCTCTAAGCCTCAGTTTTCTCATCTGTAAAAAGGGGATGATAATCCCTTCCTTGAAAGGATGAAATGAGCCAGAAGCGAAGGCCGCTCAAGTTTGTGAGCATTATCATGTCTGAAGCCTGTTGGGGAGGCGGCGGCGGTGGTTTCCCTGGAAGAGCGGTTTGGAGGGACTATCCACGGGCAAGAAGAGGGGCTGGGGTATGTGTGATTTTGTGGGTTGCCCGAACCTTGCCTCCAGGCCCATCAGAGCCTTCGCCATCCTCCGCAGAGCTGGCACTGTCCCGAAGCCTGGAGCGGGAGGGCCGGTGTCTACGGCCCTTGGCCAGCAGTTGGGCCCGGGCTTTGTGTAAACTGCTGTCCAGTCTGACGGTCTCTGGCACAGCCAAGTCCAGGTCTACAAACCGGGTGAAGGGGTCAGAGAACAGAAACATGAGGTCAGCAAGCCCAGAGGCCCACCTCAGGGTGGCCACCTGCACTCACACACCAGACAGTCACCAAATGTTTCCGAGTGTCGGGCACTGGGGGGTACAGCTGAAATGGAAAGCGGGGTCTGTCGGTCTCCAGGGGAGCTAGACATGTCAGCACGTAGATACAGCAGTGCGATGGGGCCTCTCACAGGCTCAGGGGGGACAGGACTGCCCGTTTTGATGGGTCAGAGGAGGACACGCCAAAGTTGGGTCTTAAGGTCTGGGTGGGAGTTTATGAGAGAGGAGGTTAGCAAGATTGGGAAGTAGGGAAGTGGGGCAAAGGGGGTACCTCCAGGGCAATTGGAGGGTAGGTCTGTGGAGGGAAGGGCTGGGGGATGAGGCTGGAGAGATCACGGAAATAATGGCTACCACTGAAGAAGTGCCTTTTATGCTCCAGACAATGTATATATATATCACCTTCTGTGCTCAAAACCCAGCAGACTAGGTAGGGACAATTATTATGCATAGTTTAGAACTGAGCAAACTGAGGCTCAGAGAGGTTAAGCCTCTTGACTGAAGTCACCAGCTAGCAACGGTCTGGGATTTGAGCTTGGCTAGTCTGGCTCCAAGACTGGCCCTGCTGGGGACACTGGCTTGCTGTGCTGTGTTCACATGCTCAGGGTCACACTCAGAGACAACACTATTGAGCACCTGGAGGGCTCTCCATTGAACAGTGCCCAGGCTCCCTCCCCCAACCCCTGCCATACACACACCCAGGCCAGTGGCAGTGGCAGGGAGGAAAACCCTCAATCCCCTGAAGCCTGTCTCTCCTGTCCTGGGGACTGTGGCCCAGGGCTAGATCCTAGATGAGGACATAGAAGAAGAGTGGGCAAACCCAACGGATCACGCACAAACCCCACTGCTCCTGGTTTCCTAAGCCCTCACTGAGCACGGGGGTCTCCAGGCAGAAAAGGTTCTTCCCAGACTTCAGGTTGGGTTAAGACTGACCTTCCCCACTCCATCCCCAGCGATCTCAGGGACCCCCACCCATCACCCATGCCCATTCTGTGTTGCCTGCTTCTCCTCTTGTCTGCAGATACCCCCTAAGCCTCCCCAGTGGCTTTCCTGGCTTAACTACTGTCTATGTCTATTTCCAGCCCTGACCCCTCCCCTGAATTCCAAGCCTGGCACCACAACACCTGCCAGGGAAGTTGTCCTATCAAGGCACCCAGAACCTAAAACTCAACCCATCAAAATGAACCCACCACCTTGCCTCAAACTGGCTTCTCCTCTGTTCCCTGCCTCAGTGAAAGGTCCCGTCACCCCACCCAGTCACCCCATTCAGACAGCTGCAAACTGCCCTGCCCTCTTAGCCCCAGACCCTGTTGGTCATTCATGTGTCCAGCTGCCTACTTGACATCTCCACTTAGTTGTCCAACGGGCGTCTTCAACGTGCATACCAAAGCTGGACTCCCCACCCCCAGCTGCTCTCCCGGTCTGCCCAGCTCAGCAAAGGGCAGCTTCATCCTTACAGCTGCCCGGACCAAACCCCCAGAGTCATCGCTGGCTCCTCTTTCTCCCTCCCACCCGACAGACCGATCCATCCACAGTTCCTGTTAGCTCTACTTCTGAAATATATCTAGACATACTGAAATATTTATGGTGAAATGACAAGATGTTTTGGACTAGGTTCAAAATAATCCAGGGGAAGAGAGGTGAGCGGGTAAGGGAATAGAGACGGAACAGGACTGTCCGTGAGCTGACAACGGTCGAGGCCGAGTGACAAGGGCACGTGTATGATGGAGGGCATGTGCTACTCTCTCCACTCTTGATTCCCCACAAGAAACTAGTGTGTGTATGTGTCTGTGTTACACTCACACATGCATATGTGTGGGGAGGAAGAAGAGAGAGAGTGTGCAGAAGGGCAGGGAGAAGGAGGAGAGGAGAGAGGAAAGGCGGGGAGTAGAGTGGAGAGGAGGGGAGGGGACGTGAGAAGGAGCTCTCACAGCCTGTCCAGGTCACTGTGGCCTCTTGCCCCGTAGCTGGTATTCCCCGCCCCGCCTTTTCCCGTTGACAGTCTATTTTCAACACAGCTGCCAGAATGATCCTGATAAAACCTGTCGGCCCGGGTCACTCCTTGGTTCAGAGCCCTCCAGTGACTTCCATCTCACTCAGAACAAGAACCCAAGTCTCCCAGTGGCGTCCAGATTGTGTGTGGGCCGACTTCTGAATCTGCTGCCCTTCTTCTCCCTCCCTCCACTCCAGCCACCCCGGCCTCCTGCAAGCCTGACCTGCCCTCAGGGCCTTTGCACTTCCTTCTCCTGTCCTGCCAGACTCAGATTTCTGCCCGATCCCCCCCCTCCCACCCCCAGCCTCCTTCAGGTCCTGGCTGAAGTACTTTCACTGATGACTTCCCTGACCAACCAACTTATAATACCCCCAGAACCTCGGCACCTATTCTTCATATGTCACTTATCATTCTTTAGCTCATTAGCTATTTTACTTACTTAGTTTATTGTCTCTCTCCACCCTTTAGAATGTCAGCTCCACTAGGGCAGATGGTTCTAGTTTGTTCACTGCTCTAACACAGGTGGAGAGTAGTGCCTGGTACACAGTGGTTAGTAAATGTTATTTTAATGAAAGAACAGGTTTGCCTCCTCGCACCCCTGGAACCGGGCCTCTTCTCCTCTTCTCTCCAGTAGGACTGATTGTCTTAGTTCAGGACTTCACCAGTTGCCGCCTCTCACTTCACCCCCCACCCCTATCACCTCAGAGCGTTCTTAGTTCCCTCCCAGTGTGTGCCAGGCTCAGCTCTGCCTCCCTACCCACTTTCCACAGTCTAGAAGTAACTTCCTAAAGCACATTTCTGACTGTGTCCCATACTCTCCTGCTTTTCAACCACCCGGCAGAGGGTCAAGGGTCAGGGGTGGGGAGTGGTCGTCCCAACATCAAGTTCGTGCCCCTCAGCCCTCCATTCAAGTCCCGAGGGGCCCAGCCCACACCCTCACGTGTTGCCCACATCCCCTCCTCTGCACAGCATGCTCTTATATGTGCCTCCGTTAAGAGCTGAAGCCCTGGAGCCAGATGGCCTGGGCTGAATCCAGTTCTGCCACTTGCTGGCTGGGTGGCCCTGAACAAGTTACTTACATTTAGATAACAGCTTCCTTATCTGTAAAGTGGGGTCATAACAGCAATATTGTCCTTACCGGGTTTTGTGAACGCTAAAAAAGACAATCCACGTAAAGTGCTTCGCCGCGATGCCTGCGACTTGGTAAGTGCACCAGGCACTGGCTGCTGATGGCAACCGTGGGGATGGTACGAGACCGCTGGTACTGACGCCTGGATACCCGCCCTTCGTTCCCCGCCTCCATCCCTGTGTCTGGCCCTCACCTCCAACCTGTCACCTCCTCACCTGCCCCCACTCTGGATAGCCACACCTCTTCGGGCTTGCCCCTCTGATCTGGTTGGGAATGAGTGCCCCACGCCAGTCTACACAGCAGAGGGTGACACCCTCGACTGTCCACCATGCACCCTGAGAGCCTGGCGTGGGGCCTGGCAGAGGGTAGGTGCCCAGTGGGCACTTGACAGACTGAAGCAAAGCCGCCCTTCCACAGACTGTGCAGAGCTGGTTAGACATGGGCTCCAGACACATGCGGGTGCCTGGAGAGGGTCACAACGAGCACGTGCTGGCGCCCCATCCCACCCCACATTCTCACCCGTGGCACAGCACTCCTCTGAGATTTTCCTTGCTTAGCCATGAGGGCTGTATTATTGGCCCCCCTGCTTGCCCCCAGAATTCAAGCTCCACCAGGGCAGTGACTTTGCCTGGCTCATTCCGTGCTGTCTCCCCAGGGCCTGGAACAGAGGGGGCACACCTCAGAAGCTCTGGTGTTTGTCAAAGGGATGAAGAAGACAGGGAGTGACTGGGCAGTGGGTGGGGGGCGGCTACTGTTTCAGGGGAGGTAGCCAGGCTGAGGTCTGGGTGACAAGAAGGAGCCATGGTTATGGAAAGAACAAGAGGGGTCCATGTGGTTGTGGGCTGGGAGTATGGAGAGTCGGCAGGGGCCAGTGCAGCTGGCAAGGAGAGGGGACCAGCCTGGCTGAAGGGGGAGGGTGGCCAGATAGGCAGCAGTCCAGGGGCAGCTAGTAGTGGCGTGGAGAGGGGGCTGGTTCTGTCAGAGGATTGCTATCTTGGACTCCCAGTTTGACGCCATTGCTCTGGTCCCTCAGCTGCCCCTGCTTCACTTCTGGGGTTTCCAGGCCCTGGGGCTGAGCCAGGGAGGGGAGCCTTCTGTCCCCTGACACAGAATCTCCAGGCACTGCCTGGAAGCAGCGAGGAGTGAGGGCTGAGGGCTGACGACAGAATCATGGCTATCGCTTCCTCAGGCCTCACTGTGCTAGGCACCAGTCGGAGTGCGTCACAAGTGCTAGCTCATTCAACCTGCCCACAGCCCCGTGAGGAAGAGACCGGGAGTCCCCGGGCAGCCTTTATGTGGCTGCTGAAGAGCGGGCCGGGGTTGCAGGCAGCCTGGCTGCAGAGGCTCAGCTAATACCTACCATACCGCCTCTGAGTCCCAGTGGGGGTGACCTCTGAGTCCAAATCCTCATTTTACAGGTGGGGAAACTGAGGCTGGGAGAGGAAAGGTTTGACCCAGGGTGCAGAGGTCATAAGGCAGTGCTCTCACTGCTCTGGGGTGGGGATTGGGGGGGTGCTAGGACCAAGTTGGTGCCCTGCCACCCGGAATTACACGCTGGAGTGCACATGGTAGTCTCTCCACTCATGACTTCCCACAATAAAATTGTGTTTCTGTGTGTCTGTGTTACACAGACTCACATGTACACATACATGTGGGGAGAAAGAGGAGGGCCAGGGAGAAGGGCCCTTTTCTCCTGACTCTGGGCCACATCAGGACCATGGTCATCTTACCTTGGAGCAACTGGGGAGCAAGGCGGGGCCAGTCTCTCTGCAGTCCCTTGGTCTACCAGGACCCCTGGCCTATTTCCATCCTTCCCTCTGGCCCCCTCCTCCCCACTCTCACAGGGAGTTACTCTGTCCCAAGGTTAGCCCAGGGCAGTAGGAAATCTTGAATATTTAATTGCCTTTCTCATGAGGAAGCAGGCAGGGCTGGTGGCTACCTCAGCAGGTCAGGCAGAAGGAAAACAGGAAGGGTTGAGGTAGGAGGAGGGGGAGTGGAGGCCAAAAAGCCCCACGAAAGGGAGCTCATCTCTGTCGGGCCAGAGGTCAGGCCAGGCCTGGTTGGAGATGGAGCAGCTCAGAGCCTGAGGCCCAGCGGCAGTTCAAGACTGGGGGAGTCCCAGAGGCAAGCCCTGCACTCTGAAGGCCCCAGGGAGGGAAAGTGGAAAGCAGCGATCCCCAGGAGCTGGGAGGCAGCAGTTCCTGGCATTGCCAGGGCATGCGGTGGTGCCAGGGGAGAATGAGGTGAGCAGGGGTGGGGGGGAGGAAAGGAGGAGGTGAAAACAGGGAAGGAGAAGCTGGGAGGCCCTGTGGCTTTCCACACCCAGGAGCCCCTCGAGGTCACGCACACAAATGTAAGTTCTGAAAGCTGCACATACATTATAGGCTTTAGGCACTTCTTTCTGTCTCATCCAAGTTCCTCCATGTTGCTTCGCTCAGACTCTTCCACCAAATCCAGCTGGGAAACAGCCTCTCTACCCCACTGCATGCTGGGAACTAAGTCCGGCCCGGTGGTTTTTCTCCAATCCAGGCGCAGACAGGTGTGTGCCTGCATCTCAGCATGTGCTGAGGCTGAGTGCGTGCTATGTATTTGATTTCTGTGCACATCCAAGGTGAGGGAGGTCCCTTATTTATGCAACTTGAAAGCAACTGTCGCGTGTGCTGGGGGACACAGGTGGACAGCACAGAGGCTGAGAGCAAGGAGTCAGGCAGTCTGCAGTCCCAGCTCTGCCACTCACCTGCTATGTGGTCTTTGAATCAAGTCACGCCAGCACTCAGTGCCCTAGGCTCCTTGTCTGTGAAGTGGGCACACTTCTTTGCATTACTGTGGGTGCATGTGAGGTGGGGGTGTGAGCCTAGCACCTGGCACTGGACGAGCGCCTAATAAATGTGGATTCTTATTAACATCGCTGCTGTTGTCACTGCCCTGTCACTCAAACGGTTGTGACAAAGAACCAGGCTGTAAGACCCCAGCACACACTTACATGCACACTAAAGTCCCCAAGGGACTCCTGCCTCCCCCCACCCCTGGCGCCAAACAGGACTTACCAAAAACCTCATCGGCAGGTTCTCGGAGCTTTGAAGAAGCCATGACTGAAAAGAGCTGGGAAGGAGGAGGAGGAGGGAGAGGGAGAGAGAGAGAGAGAGAGCAGGTGAGAGGGTCGGGTTGGTGGAGGCCAGGAGCGGGTCCTGGCCTCTGGCCCCCCTTCCCTCAGAACTCTTCCTCGGGCCCCTGGGAGAGACGTTATCTGAACTGTAGCCCAGATCGCGGGGGCTGCGGCAGGAGGTGGAAGCAGAAGGTATGGGCAGAGGCAGGTCCAGGGTGTAGACTCAGCTGAGTCCTGCAGCCGTGGTCCCATCTGATGTGCTGTGTGCCTCCACGCAGGTCACTGAACTGTTCCCCGTCACTCTCCTGGGCCTTTCTGTTCCCAAAGAGGTTTTAATCATTGTAAATTGTCCCACAGAAAATGTGGGAGAATTCTTGGGAGTTTAGTAAATCCAATCCTCTCGTTTTACAAATAAAGAAACGTGAGAATGACTGGCTCAAGATCACATAACAAGTTAATGGCCATATCAGGACCAGGACTCCAGTGCTTACATCCATCCACCTTCACTACTGCTTACCCATCCATCTACGTGGGCATTCACCCATCCATTACCCACCCATCCATCCATTATCCACCCATTCATCCATCCATCCATCTTTGCATCCGTCAGTTCGTACCATCCACCCACCCATCTTTCGGTCCCTCACCCAGTCATGCTCCCCCTACGCCCATCACTGGTGTGCTCACCACTTGCCTTCCTGAACACCGAGCTGTTCAGGAAGCTGGCACCATCAGCAACAGAGCCACTGTTCCTGACAAACTCACTGTTCTAGACAAACTCACAGATGCCGGAGGGTATGAGGTGTCCTCACAGCACAACAGTGGACAGCCAAATCTCTGTGATGCATCAAGGATGTTCTCGGAAGAAGTGTGGGTGGGTAGGAGGGTTGGTTTTGTGTTTTTGGTGGGAAGCAAGAAGGGCAGGTGGGGAAGCAGGGTACATGCAGCTGAAACAGTTGGGGCAGGCTTCCTGGCAGATACAGGATTGTAGCAGCCAAAACCAAGGCCTGGGTGTCAGAGGGGCAGGGGAATAGCTGGTGAAGAGAGAGCAAGGAAGCTCAGGGGCAGGGACACACTGCATTGCTGGGACATGGTCTTCAGTTAGTCCTAACAGTCAGGTCTGCAGGCGAAGGGCAGGGCACTGGGCCGGACCACACGATTGCCTGGCAGGTGCAGGAAAGCCACGTGCCTGCTGGGGTCTTTCCCAGCCCTCCTATAATTATATCGGACACCATCTCACTGGCACTAAGGATTCTCAGTTCTCCCCTTTACAGAAGGAACCATGATGAAGGAGATAACTGGCAGAACCCAACGGTGACCCCGGTCTCCTGCCCATCAGCCTTATCTGGGGTGATGATCTGCGTTTTTGGTGGGTGCTCATAAGGAAAGGACACCGAGGGGAGAAAGGGAGAGGGAGGGGAGCTGGTCCATGAGGGCTAGACCTGGGAGAAGCAGGCTCCATGGATGCTTGGGGCTGAAAATAGGAAATGAGGTGTCAGAAAGGGCCAGGGACATGGGCCCTTTGAGAGCCCTGCTGCCATTTTTGAACTCTGGGTGTTAGTAGCAAAGAAGTTTTAGGGCCCCTCTTCCTGTCCTGAAGGGCCAGATGGGAAAGGAGCCTGCCCCTAAGAATAAACCGAATTGCCTCATTCAATCACAAAGCTTCACCTGACCAGGACACGGCTGCCGCCACCTCCAGAAAGCTGTCCTAGACAGCCCTCCCTCCTCTCATGTGTCTTCATAATTTCTAAACCCACCCTTCCCCAACCACTGAAAAATGAGGAATTTTTCATGCTTCATTGATTCCCTAACGGGGTCAGGTCTCCCCCACATCAGATGGGAGCTCCCCAAGGAAGGGAGGCGCAGTGTTCCCCACCAGACTGGGGACTCTCTGAAGAGAAGGGTGGAGGCTCCCTGAGGGCAGCTGTGGTGCCTCCTCTCTTAGACAACATGGAAAACCTGTATGTCTTTTACTCAAGGTCCCGTCCAGGGCGGAAACCCTCCTGTGAAAGGGGTCCTCTTTCAGGTGCCCTCTGGGGTGGGCTGGAGCCTCCAGCTCACACCTGCACCCAGCCCACCCTGATTCAGCACAAACTGCTTTCTTTCCCTCCCTTCAACATCTACCTCCCTGGAGTGTGTGTGAGGCACCATCCTTACTTACTGGGGAAGCAGGACTTCCAGGAGGTCACCAGGCCCCTCCTACCCAATCCCCTCATTCCCAAACTGAGCCATCACACTCCTGCACACACTCACACACACACACACACTCTCTCTCTCTCTCTCTCTCTCTCTCTCTACCAGGTAACTGCCAAGGAGTAGAAATGAACCTGTCCCTCTACACAAAGTCTGGGCTCTGATTCTACTGGGCCACTCCTTCCAATTCCCAGAGGAGGAGCACCAATGACCTTTGACCTTCTCTGGGAGAAAGGGATACAGGAGAGCTCGTAGCTTCCTGGAACCCAGGGGAAGGAGAAAGGGAGAATAGGGCACAGCTCTGGAGAGAATGAGTAGTAGAAACAGAGACAGGTTGGTGGAGGAGAGGGAGGGTGTCGATTCCCAGAGCCACAGAGAAAAGGAAGAAAGGGCACGCAAGAGATGAGACAAGAGAGTGGGGCCAGGGAAAGCAGGAGTGGAGAGGGCCACCAGCAGCGCCGAGTGAGGCCTGAGGGAGGGTGCAGAGAGAGAGGGAGACTGCTGCCTGGAGAGGGGCGGCCCCCAGTGAGGCAGAGTAGAGGAAAGGAGCTCTGAAAGAGCAGAAAGGGACCAAGAGAGAAGTGCAGCTGGGAAAGGCTGGGAAAGAATGGCCGGGCGAGGAGGCTGGGGTAGGGGGAGGCAGTTGTGCAGCTAGAGAAAGCGGAGCCCCTCTCCCATAGGCCCTGGCTCGGTCGGGGCTTCTGGCCAGCGTCGGTTTCCCCAGCCCCCACTCACCCCTCTGCCCAGCGCCGCTGGACAAGGGGTGGGGGTGGAGGGCAGGGCACCTACTGCACTTCCAGGGCCCCTATGCCCCCATCCCCCAAGCCATCAGAGCCTCACGGCCAGTTTCTTTCCAATCCATCAGTCCAACTCCGCGCTGGGCAAGAAAGAGTTAAGCCCTCTCCCCCTCCTCCCACACCAGTTTTTTAAATTAATTTATCCGGGTGGCGGGCGGGAGGGAGAGGATTAGGGACACAAATCCTATCTCCGCCCCCTCCCCTGACAGCCCAGCACCCTAGCTCCCCGCAGCCCCCTAAGGGATAGAGGAAGAAAGGCCCTAGTCGCTTCACTCCATCCAACCTCACTCTGGGTCCCACAGCGAGCCCGAGCAAGCTCCCGGCTCCGCTTCCCCGTCCACCTCGGGGTCCTTGAGGTCCCGGCCCCTCACCTCCAGCATCAGTCATCTTCAGCGTCCGGCACCTAAGGAAACCCTCGGGCCCATGGTGCTCCGGGCGGGGGCCGGGCGGGAGAGGGGCGGGGGCCGTCACCCCGGCCGCGGGGGACTCCGGGCTGGCTCGATCCGCTCCATCCTGGGAGTGGGGTGGGGGTTGGCAAGGAGGGTCCAGGAGCTGGAGGGAGGGGGGCGTTGTGTGGGAGAGATGGAGAAGGTTTGTAGGAAGCAGGAGGCGCGGGCGGGGCTGGACCAGAAGACCTGACGGGAGGATGCTCCGTGCGTGTGCGTGAGTGTTGTGTGCGTGTGTTGTGTGCGCGCGTGTGTGTGAGAGAGAGGGAGGGGGGGCAGAGAGAGAGAGAGAAAGAGAGAGCGCGACACCTCCCCGCCCCGCCCCCTAGGCCCCGCCGGACGCAGGTCCCCGCCTCACAGGCCCCTGCGCGTCGCGTCGCGTCGGCGGGGGTCCTCGGGGGTCCCCCGGAAGGGGCGATGCGGGGACGCGTGGCGGGGAGGCCGGGAGCCCGGGAGACAAAGAGAGGGAGGAGGGGGCAGCGGAGGGAGGGGGCGGAGGCAGAGCTCGCGGAGGGGCGGGAGCGGCCCGCGTCGCGCCGCGGCCGGGCGAGGGGATTCCGAGTTTTTGCTACTTCTCAGCCCGCGGGAGTTGGGGCTGGGGGAGCGGCCTCTCCCCAGACCCCACGGGGCTTCCACCTCCTCTGCCAGGTCCGTGCGGGCTCCTGATTCAACCACTCAACAGACATTCACCGAGTGGTCTTTGCGCGGAGGCCCGAGGGGACGGCGGGGAACAGAACCCACCCGGTCGCGGCCATCGGGGCTCGCAGAGTAGTCACGGGGGACGACGGGTGGGGAGGTCCCCACAAGCCCGGGGGCTACGAGGCCTAGTTCACCGAGGAAACCTTAGCGCTGGGAGAGCGCACGGGATGGGGTGCGGTGGGGGCAGAGGGGGCGCTGGGCCTGACCAGGGAGCGGGGGAGGGGGGTGGAGGTGATCCGGGATTCCTGGAGATGATGGGGTGGCTACACCTGCGGGCCAGGGCAGGGTGGAAGTGCTAGTGGGGCGTAGGGGGTAGGGGGAGGGACGATGAGTGAGACCGCAGAGATGGGGGTGAAGGGGTGGACAGAGGGCTTGCACTTTATCCTCAGCCTTAGGGGAAAAAGTAACAGAGGGAGGGGCTCAGACTTGCATTTTAGCAGGAACGCTGGGCTCCTCTGTGGAGAAGGGGCCAGAGGGGGCAGCCCAGAGGCAGGAACATCCCTCATGAGGCCGTTGAGGGAGGATGACAGTGCCATTCAGGATGTAGAAGTGAAGAAACTGACAGCACTTGGGGACTGGCTGGCCACTGAGGGAGGAGGAGGGGTCTGGGACGACTGCAGGGCTTGGCCCTGGAGTGGAGCTGACAGGAGTGAGGGGTTGAGAGGGATGAGGTCAGACTTGGACCTGGTGATCTGGACGTGGAGGCAGGCCAGCCGGGAGAGATAATGTAAAAATCAACAACTACCTGCCATACTGTGACGGCTTGGAGGGTGCTCAGCGGGCACTGTCCTCAGCACTTTCCTCAGGTTAAAAATGAGACAGGTGTTCCTATCACCCCCCGTGTGAAAAGGGGAAGAAAGCAGAGACTAAAAGCGGTGAGGGTGGACTGGGGTCCACAGCCGGGGAGAAGGGTGTGGCCTGTAGGAAGAGTTCCCCAGTGGCCAGTGTCTCTGCAGTCTCAGGTCTCCGAGGGGCTGTGAGAGAGGGCATTCTGAAGCAGGGTGGTCTTGGGAATGCAAGGACAGAATTAATAACTTTAGGGGCTGAAGGTATCTAAGGAGATCCGTGGGAGCTTGTGTGTAGGGGGGTGGGGGTGGGGGGGCATATCTCTTGGTGTCTTCAGAAGCCGCTGGCAGCCATGGGGTGCTGGTTAGATTGTGGAGATCTGGGGAGGGGTGGTGACTCTGGTGACAGCCTGTCAGGGCTATGTCTAGGGTCTTTATAGAGGGCATGGCTTGCAGGGATCTGGTGAAATCTGGGTGGTAGGCTGGAGTGGGGAGATTGATTGCACTGCCCCTGTGGGGAGTGGGGAGATGAGTAGGTAATGTCAGTACTGGGGGTGGGGGCAGGTTCTGTGGGAAGGGGTCTGCCGGGCCACGGGACCTGGGAAGACCCCCTATTCCTAGTAATGCCTGAGTTTCTGGGAGTTAAGGAAACCCTTATCTGACTTCCCTCCCCTATGGCAAGTGTTGGGGTTGTGGCAAAGCTGCCCTACCTCCTAAGAACTAGGCAGGGGACAGGGTGGGCAGGTGACAGTGCCCATAGCCACTTGACACACAGCCCCAAACATGGACATATCTCATGGGCAAGTCACGGCTCAGGCCTGAGAAACTCCCAGCAGAGTCACACACAGTGCTCCCAGCCACACGCCACATTAGGCTGAGACATTGGCCCACCTTTTGGAGCATACAACGTGCAGGCCCCTCCCCTGATACACAGGACAGGTGAAGGCGGTGGGATCCCAGCAGCCGGATGCTCAACCCCAGTTAGACCAGTAGAAGGCCTCACCACAACCCCCAGATCTGCCTCCCCACCCAGAGAGGTCCAGCCACTTCACATCTTCTTGATTTCCTGAGCAGGGCCTCAGTGACCTCTAACTCTGGAGCCACCACCTGTAACCTTGTGGTTTGGTGGCCTCCAATCCTGGGATTCAGTCACCTGGATCTGTCTTCCCAGAAGTGTTCCAAGGATGATCCACTTGGAGAAGATACCTTGAGAGGCATAGGCATCAACCTCAGGTTTCCAGGTGCCCTCTGGTGGGTGGCAGGACTGGATGGGTCCTACGTGGCCCTGAGGTGTAGAACTGGGATGTTTGAGAGAGGAAGCTATGGGAAGCCAGAATTTGGGGACATGAGTGAGACGTGTGACAGAGCCATCCGCAAGGGTGCTTCAGGAGCTGCCACTGGGAGTTATGGTGGAGACTACTCGACCCAGGTGTTGTTAGGGACCCACAGAGGTGGTCTTGAAGGGTCCTGATGTTGGGACTTCCATTTGTTAGGGCAAAGGGAACCATGAGCATCTCCTTGGGGGTCAGGCCACCGAACACAAGTGCCTTGTGCTTTAGCTCTCACACGTGCGCACACCAGCGCGCAAAGGAGAGGCTGGTGCTGGGAATGGCCACGCTTGCTCTCATTCTCATGTCTTTGGGACTTCACCAAGGCTTGTCGCCCAGCTGCCACCTCCTAGAAACCTTAAGTTCTTCAGGGTATCTTGTAAGAATGGGGGCTGGGTTTCCCCATCAGGTTAGAGGCTTTCTTCATGGAAGTACTTGGGGTTCACCTTACCACATCTAGCCCATCCTGGAATTCCATCAGAGGCCTTGTAAAAAGAGGAAGGCAGGGCACCTAAGGAACTCTCTAGAAACCCCAGCGTTGCCCAGGTGGAATGGATAAAGCATGAGTGCTGATGGAGACAATGGTAGCAGAGAGGGAGTGTGTAGGTACCGGGATCTGAGAACCACTGGAGGTGGGAGGGGACCACTGGGCACAGACCTGCATCTGCCCCTCCCTCCAACCCCCTCCCGCGAATCAAGAAACCAGGCATGGAGGCTCTGGGGGCTGCTTTTATGGGGACAACCTGACAGAGGGTATGGTCCGTACAAAACCGGGAACAATACATACATATATATATTATATACAGAGACGCAGTCCTGCGGAGGGCGGGACAGGGATAGCCACCAGCCTGAGAAACCGGAAGCGCCCGCGGCCCCACCCACCTGGCCCCGCCCCCTCCATCTGCCAGGGCGTAGAAGTGCGTGGCCAGGGCACTGAGACAGCCAGCTCTTTCAGGGGGTAGGGAATGGCTGGGGACAGCAAGTGGGGAGGAAGAAATACTGATCGATGGCATGGTCTATTTATAGGGGACGAGGAGAAGCCAAACGGATGGGACAGGGGTTGTCTGTTGAAAAAATAAACAAAAACCCAGGCTGGGGCAAGGGCATCAGAAAGGGGCAAAATTAGAGATGGATTCTGAAAGGGGAGGGGACCTGGGCAGGGGTCTCACCTCCCTTGGTCCAAGCCCCAATTTGGGGTTAAAGTGAGGAAACAAGTCAATTCCACTTAGAAAGCAGGCTGTCAGCAGGGCAGCCCTGGTCTCCAAAAAGTTTAGTAGTAAAATGTTGCCCTCCAGTCAACACATTGGAAGGGTGTGGTTGGGGTGGGGCAAGGCTGAATCTCTGTGGTGTTAGTACAAGGCTTTCACGTGTGGCCCCGGGCAGGGCAGGGCAGGGCAGGGCCGGGCCTGGCTCTCACTAAGAAATGCTCCTTTGCCTAAGACCAGGTTCTCTGCAGCCAGGCCCTCTAAGCTGACCACCTCTCCTCCCTGGCTTTCCCAGGCTTAGCCAGGACACTGGATGCCAGAGAGGCCACAGAACAGTTCCAGGAAGAGGTTATGGCTATTTGGCACCAGGGAAGGGCAAGGGGGAGGCACAAGGAGAAATTGAGGGCTGCTGCCCCCCTTTTTCTACTTACTCCCCTTTTCCCAAAGGATATATGAGAAATCAGTGCAGGGCCGGGCCCAGCCTCCAGGCTCTGGGGTGGACTCTACCCCTCCTAGGAGGGGAGACAGGGATGGGAGGAGGTGTGGAGGCAACCCCTCCCAGCAGGAGGGTCAGAATGAAACAGACAGCACAATGATGGGGGAGCAGGAAGGGCCAGGAAGGTAGAATCTCAAGTCAAGGAGCCCTGTGGGCAGGGAGCAGCCTCCAGGTGGTGAAATGCTGGGAGAGCCCCCAGCCCCATTCCAGTCCAGAGACAAAGGCTGGAGGTTGTAAAGTCTGGCAGTTTGGTCTGCAGGTCCTTGTGTCTGTCCATCCCCCGCCCAGGCCAGCCCTCAGTATCCCTCGACCTCTGTGCCTCAGCCCCACAGGGTAAGAAGGAGGCCATCCTTCCAGCCACCTGCCTGCCTGGGGTCACCATAATGGGGCCTGTGATATGGGCCCTCTGGTCCCTGAAGCTGGGGGAGGTGGGGCAGAGGGGTGGGGGAGTCGGGGCACCTGTCCCCAGGCTGGTTGGGGGTGGGGTGGAATACTGAGGACGGGAGGGAGGACAGTGGGAGGGTATTGATTATTGTCTGGTCAAGGAAAGATCCCTGTTAAGTAGAACTGGAGTTCCTCAGTGTTTGCAGGTTCCCTTCCAGTTCTGAGATCTGGAAAACAAAGGCAAGAGGGATCAGGCCTGGGCGCCAGGCTTGGGCCCTGCCCCTTCTGTCCCATATGGCCCTGAGCTCTTGGCCAGCAGCATGACCTCCCCTGCTACCCTCCAGGACCCAGAGTGGGCACTGCTCCTTCCACAGCCCTGCCCTCAGGCATCCCTGGGCCTACCTTGTCCAGGAGCTTGTCCATTTCCTCCTTCCTGGCCAGCTCTGACTCCTCCAGAACGCGGCGCTGTGCGGTCTCCTTTTTTAGGAACTCAATCTCCCTGGTGACCAGTAGGAGACGGACAGTGGGTAAGGGGGTGTGGCCTGGCCTCCATCCAGGAAGTATCAGGATCCTCAACCCTGTCCTCAGCTCTAACTGGACAGCCGCGCCCTCTCCCTGTTCTCAGGTCAGGGGTACCCAGGTGTTCCCAACACCCCTGAGGTCTGGTCATGCTGGGCCCAGGTACCGCCACCACGGGGCTCTCCGGCCTCTGTGCTTTCTTTCACCTCTCTACTCAGCTGGGGATGGGGAGGGACTGCCACCAAAGGCCCCTTAGCCTCCCTGGGTCCAGAACCCCCAGCCCTCAACCCCACAGCCACATACTTCTGCTGGTAGTCCTTGATGAGGCGCTTGGCCTTGCTGTACTTGCGCTCCAGGGCCTGGTACTGGGCCTGGGTCTCCCGCAGGTGCTCATCCACAGCTTGGCACAGGCTCTGGGCCTCGCCCCAGTAGCCCTCCAGCTTCTCCATGCGTTCCTTGTTCTCCTCCACACTCTGCTCCAGCTGGGCCTTCTCCACCCGCCACCGCCCCTTCTCCTGCTCCAGGCTCTGCAGCTGAGAGAGGAAGAATGGCCCTGGGTCAGTGGGGGCCAGCAGGAGCCCAGGTGCACCCTCATCCTGCACTGGTGCCAGAGCCTCTGGATGATTCCTGCAGATACGGAGCCCATTGCTCCCCAACTACTCACTCCTACTTGGCTGAGCCTGAGACCTGAAACCAGAGAGGGAAGAGGTGGGACCTCAGCCTCAGAGCTCCCAGCCAGAGTCCCTGACACTGTACCGCACTCCTAGAAGGTGGTAGGCCTGGGTTAGTCACTGACTGGCTCTGTGACTTGAGACAACTTCTGTCTTCAGTCTCAGCCCTCTGACCTTGCCACACTCACAAGGGCTTCAGTGAGGTGGCAGATGTGAAAGAGCTGGGCAGGTGAAGGTCACCACGGCCCTCCATCCCCTCTGCACCTCTGGCTCTACCGACCAGTCCCTGCTTCTGTAGCATCTTCAGTAATTAGCCTGGCTCCTCTCCCAGCTCCCAGGCTACCCCAGTGCCACTGCAAAAGCTCAGTCCTGGAGGCCTGTTCTCTCTCTCACCTCCCACACCCCATGTGTGCACTCAGAGCCCTGAGTCCTAAGCTCCAGCCCAACATCACTTCCAACTCCTCATGGGCACCATGCCCTGACCCCAACCCCACCCACAGAAACCCATTCCTCCTTTCCTGTCTAGCCCACCTCTGTTCAGAGGTGCCATCATCTCACTGCCACCCAGCCTCAAGCCCCCAGCACTCAGCCTCAAGCCCCTGACACTCCAACCCTGCTGGCTGCAAACATCACTCACTCCCTATGGTCCAGCCACACAAGCTTTCCTACAGACTCTCAGACTTGCCAGGTTCCCTCCTGGCACATAGCGCTTGCCTGTGCTTCTCTCTCTGCCTGGAGTGTTCCCATCTCCCTTCCCTCTTGCCTCATTTCCCACTAATTCACCCTTGGGTGGTCTTCTCAGTCTCACTTCCCCAGAGGAGTCTCCCTTGAGTACCTCCAACAGCACAGACCCCCACCCCCTGGCCCCTCCCCCCAGACTGGACCAGGTCTTGCTGCTCCAGGAGCTCAGTAACCCTGTCCTCTCCTACGAAGCCCCACGTCAGTCTGTAACGATACAGCCGTCGGTGCGCAGACTCTCAGCTGCACGAGGACAAGCATCTGCTTTTGCCCATCACAGGGACTGGGATAGTGCTGGGCCCCTAGAACACACCCAACAGATGTTTACTGACTGAAGCAGGAACAGACCTGTGATGTCCCCGTCCCCTTCACGCTCTGCATCCACCCAGGAACCTGGCCTGTCATCTGGACCTCAGCAATGAAGCTCCAACCCAGCCTTCCCTTCCATACCTTCTGCCATACTCTGGGCAGCCCTGGCCCACACATGCCTCCAAGTTTCCTGGCCTCCAAGTCCTTCCCACCTATTCTCATGACCTCTCACTTCAGAGGCAGTGACCTTCCCTCTTCTGGCCCTCAGGTGGCCACAGGTCCAAGGCTAGAGTCCTTAGGAGGAAGTCGGGACATCGCCGCTACAGCCCACCCCGGCAATCCAGTTCTGCTCCTACCTCTCCCCCAGAGGAACGGCTGTGCCAGCCCATGGGCCTCCTCCCAAAGCCCGCCTCCAAGCTCGAGCTTGTCTCCTGCCAGCAATGCCTTTCCTCTGCCTCAGTCATCTAAACCCTGCCCTGCCCCCAAGGCTCAGCCTCGTGTTCTTCTCTTCCCATGCACAGTGGGTGTAAACCTACGTGGGCGTGCACACACACGTGTACCTGGGTACACTGTATTCACATGGCTCTGTGTACCCCTGCCTCTCCCCACCACACTGTAAGTCCCATGGGAGCTGGGCCACCTGATGTCCAGGCTCAGCAGGGGCCCAACACGGACTTTTAATACAAATTCTGAGCATCTCCATGCCACGAGCACTAGCTTCCAACGCGCTTGTGTGTGTGTGCACAGTGTGTGTATGATTGTGCAAGTCGTGTGTGTGCCACCATCTGGGAGCATCAGCGTCTCTGTGAGAAGGCACACGTCCTGTGATGATCTTCCTGCGCAATGGCCATGCCTTGTGCGTCTTACATCAGAGCAATGCAGTGTCTGCACATCCAGGCCAATGCACCTGGGTGTGATGTCACGTGAGGCAAGGCTCCAGTATCTCCCTGTTCTGTCTGTGTAGGGCGGGGGCCTGGGTGGATGGTTCAGGGGGTGCTATGAGCCTGGGGCCCAGGCTGGTATGTGCCTGTGTGTGTCTCTGGGCAGTCCGCTTGTGCCACTGGCCCTGCATGTAGAGGACACATGTGGGACAACAGGAGCACGGAGACATCTAGAGTGGAAGTTAGTGCGCTTCGGTAGCATACTGCAGCTAAGTGCACGGCCTTTGATTGAGCCCCTGTGATGTGTCAGACGCTGTACTAAGGGCTTCTCATGTATTACCTCATTTAATCGTCACAACGATCCTGTGGTGTTGGCGGTGTTATTACCCCATTTTATAGGTGAGGAAACTGAGGCACAGAGCAGCACGTGACTGGTGGAGCCGATGAGCCCAGGGCTCAAGTTCCTATTGCTGCCTTCCCTTGCCTCAGAATGGCTTGCCCTCTAGTGCTTGTGGGTGGGGATGGCAGGCAAGTGTGTGCAGGTGTGAGGCCAGGGGGTTGTCCTTCCAGCCCTCAGACCGCATTCTTCCCTCTCTACACCCCCTCACCTTTCTTTTCAGCTGCTGGATCTCTGCCTCAGTCACAGCATGCTTGATCTGGAGCTGTGGGAAGAAGGGCAGGTGCTCAGTGCTTGCTGCGGTAGGCAGGGCTGCAACCGGGGGTTGGGGGGGTGGTGCTGGCCTGCCTTTACTCTCTACCAACCCAGGGACCCTCCCTCCTCCCACCTCCTTGAATTTGTGCACCAGCTTCTCGGGCTCCATGTCGACAGGGGACAAGGCATCCTCATTCTCCGCCAACTCAAACACCTCGATGGCCATCTCGCCACCTGGGAATGTGGGGCTCAGCTCCTCATCTTCGTCAGTGGCATACTCTCCTGTCTGTGAAGGAGAGAGGAGGCTGTGCACTCTGCCCATCCCAGCCTCCCTCAGGCCTGACGACCAGAGCCTAGACTGGCAACAGTCTACCCACATAAGACTGGGAGCTACTTAGGGGGTCAGGTTCAAGCCTCCCCCGTCAGGCTGGGGGCCATACTAAGGGCCTGGTTTGGGTCTTCCCCTGAAGGCAGGGGTAATTCTCCCCTAAGACAGAGAACCCTGAAGAAACAGCCTGTGCCTTCCCCCTCACACTGTGGGTCCCCTGAGGTCTGGAGCCGTCTCCTTCCTCAGATTACACCCCCTGAGGTTCGGGGCTATTCCTTCCCCTCAGAGTGGGGGCTCTTTGAAGAACTACATTTTCCTTGTAGGACCAGGAAGGCTGTTTGGAAAAAGGGTGTGACTCCTCCATCAGACTCGAGGTCCATGGAGGGAAGGGTCTGCGGTACCGCCCTCAGACTGGGGGCTCCCCTAGGATAGGGAGTGGTGCTCTGGGCTTCTTCACAAGGCCTGGGAAAGGGTAGAGGCAGAGGATGGCTGTAAACCTCCATCCAGCCACCAACGGGTGATAGGGCTGGCGGCCGGGCTAGGAGCCCCTACCTCCTCATCATCCTCCCCATACTGCGCGTATCTCTGCTCCATCATCTCCCGCTGCCATCGCTCCTGCTCCAGGGTCTGCTGTATTAGCTGAGCCACCTCGCTCTGCTCTCCAGGCCGCTCCCGGCCAATCATAAACCTGCAGGGGCACCAGTGTCATCCCCGTTGCCTCTGTCCTCAGCTGGGTAATGCCACCATCTCTCCCTGCTGGTGCTCCTCTCTCCGCACCCAGGCCCTCCCAGGGGAGGTGAAATGAGAGGGCTGAGTCCAGAGGCTGCAGAATGTTAATAATAAATGGAGGAGCTGGGGGCCCTTATTGGGTTTCCTTCCCAGGAGAGGCAAAGGCCCACTAGCCCTCCTGGCCAGTTTGGGGGGAGGGGTGATGTCAGACAAAATTCAGGCTGGGCTGCAGGGGCCATGAATTCAGGAGCTGACCCCACCACGTGGGAGGAAACGAGACAGGGGATGCGAAGCTGACCCACCCCGGGAGGGCAGGGGCTGTAGAGGGGTGTCTTGTATAGGCTCCAAGGCCCTGAGCTTCAGGAAGGGGCGGGATGATGGTGACTGGAGATTAGGATGGAGAGGAAATAGTGGAACTTCCAGGCACCAGCCCCTCCTCTCCGTGGCCACCCACATCCTGTTTCTCTCCACCACCCTTTCCTGGTGGCAGTGCCCCTCTTGCAGGGGGCAGGGAATGGTTCCTAAATGTTTTCCCAGAGAGGGACACGGGGAGCTTCTAACACAACTCCCTTAATTGACAGGCCCAGGGAGGAAAGTGCTCCCAGGATGACACGGGGCAAGCGAGGAGGAAGGGGTGAAATGCCCAGGGGAGGGATCCCTGTTTGCATGGCATGCTCCCTGTACATCTCGGTTCTTCAACGAATGAGTCAGGACAGGCAGGGGGAAGAATGGGCCAAAGAGGCCAGTTTGGAGGTGCAGTGGACAGTGGTCCTTGGTGGCCGCAGTGGTCAAGGGTTCAGGATAGGAAGGCAGGCTTGAGGCAAGGGATGTGGGCATAGCAATTCCTTCAGGCAGGGAGGCAGTGGGGCCTCCTCTATCAGTTGGGGCACCTGGAACCTTAATTGTGTGTGTTGGGCAAGTGGGCAGAGTGGCTGAGTGAGGGCCGAGCCTCCTGCCTGCTCCCACTCCCACCCACCCCAGCCTCCCAGCCCTCACCGCACGCGGCCCTTGGTGTTCCGGAGCACAGAGGCGGCAAAGCTCTGGGTCACTCCCACCAGACTGGTTCCATCCACCTCCACCAGGAGGTCATTCACCTGGATCCTAGGGGAGGTGACATTGGTTAGGGGGGTCAGGAGGGGAACTGTGGTGCTGGGGTAGAGGTGGCCCCCTTCCCATCAGAAACTCAAGGCTCAGTCCCCTCGGCGACCTGGTACTTTGTCTACCTGCATAAAATGCATGAGGCCTGAGGATCAGGTACCAGCCAGACTCACCTGTGGGCAGTGAGACCTGGGCAAGCAAAGCACACTTAGGTGTCCAGGACCAGGAGTAGCGGCAAGCTCCCTTCCTGTGACAATTGCTCTTTCATCCCCTCCTCATCACACCTGACAGAGCAGTGTGATGACCACAGAGCTCATCACCACCATGCACACCCGCAAGAGCCCACAGCCCTCTTCCACACACAAGTCTGCTCAGACCAGAGTCTAAAGATTTCCTTCCAAACCTTTAAGATCTATCTGCATACACAATCATGTTCACATTCCATCCCACAGGGTCACCTCACCCTGACACAGGTGCACAGCCCCCAACACATACCAGCTGTGGCGCTGGAAGCCCTTGTTCTCCACACAAGAAGGAGAGGGGATGGGGGTGGCCCAGCCTGGCCTGCTGAGGGGGATGAAGGAGTGAGGGGACCTTTGACCCCTCCCTCCTCCACTCCCACCTCCCCTGGAGCTCCAGGCCTTCTCTCAGGGCTCCCACGTGGAAACAGAGGAAAGAGCCTACTATGAACACCTCACCGCCACACGCTCTGCGAGTGAGCACGAGCTTGTGGACACACTCTCGACTTGCACACACACTCCTCACACTGCCAACCAGACGGCCGTGGGAAAGGCTCTGGAAAGCCCAGATGAGGTGGGGGTAAGGGAAAGAGCAAGGACTCTCACCTTCCTTTCACTGTCCCTCATCCCTGCCCTATGCAGAAGCCCCCCTGAAGGAGGCAACCTCACCTCCAGCAACATGACCCAAAGTCACCCAGCCCCCACAGGGATACCCACTCACCTCTGTCACATGGAAGGGGTCTGGGTTTGGAGGGGCCACCAAAAGGCACTTGATATCAACCTCCAACTTATAACAACTTCAAGGTACCCTAAAGCCCTTCCCACTTCCCTGCTGCCAATACACACACATAGCAGAGCGGCCCACGGAGGGATCCCTGGGCTTCCCAGGACTCCAGAAGGCCCTCCCAGAACCTTATGGCCCAGAAACCCCTCCGGCCTCATGTGCCAAAACACAGGCACACATCCACACATGCAAGTAGCAGTTCCCTCTCCAGGCACACGCCCACCAGTTCTAGCCAGACCTCCCCTGGATCCCCTCGCTCTCCAGGCTCCAGCCATAACTGCCTGCAACCTCCTGCACATAATACTCCTTTAGGCTAGCTAACTTCCGTTCATCCTTCAGGTCTCAGCTCCTATGTCACTTCCTCCAAGAAGCCTTCCCTGATACCCAAAGAAGTCAAGCACTCCTTTTTATGCCTTCATGGCATCCTGTAGTTTCTCTCCATTTCACCATTTCCTAGGTGTCCATTTGAATGTCTGTCTCACCACACGACATGCTTCACAAGGGCAAGGTCCTCATCACTGACTCCCCAGGGCCTGGCACCAGCCCTAGGACAGAGTCAGGGACTGGATGTTTGCTGAATGCAGGAAAGAACGCTCAGATGCACTCCACCAGGCACAGAGCCTCCACGTTCATGCTCTCGTGACCACACCCCAAACCCCAAACCAGCCCCATCTCCAGCCCCCCCCAAGAATGCAAGCACCATGAGAGCGGGGCTTCCACCTGTGCTGTTCACTGTTCAGCCCCAGGCCTAGGCCAGCAGCTGGCACAGGACCGCTCCACAAACATCTGAGCCCCACACAGGGAGTGGCTTGTCCTGGCCCAGTGGCCCACCCTACAGATGGCGGCTACTAGGAAAGGGGAGAGGCGGTACCTGCCATCCCGATGGGCTGCGCCGCCCTCGGTGACAGTCTTGACGAAGATGCCCAGCTTCTCCAGGCCCATGTCTGCCCCGGCCCCCATGCCAATGATGCTGATGCCCAGGCCCTCAGAGTCTGTGGAGCAGAGGGGGGTGAGAAGGTAGTGGGGGGCATGGAGAAGGGAGGGATAGGAACTCTAGCTCTGGGCTTGTAGGAGACAGAGTGAGAGATGTCCCCCGACCCCAGCCCTCACTCTGGAACATGGCCCTAACCTCAGGAACAGTCCCCCATGCTTCGGAGTGTCCCACCCCTGTGGAAGGGGTACGGTTTTGTCTACCCCTTCTGCCAAGTCAGCTAGGATGCTCTTGGGTCACTCCCACCCCTTGTCCACCCAAAGAACTGACGGGCAGCGGGGCCTGTGGAGGGCGACCGACATGGGCGGGCCAGAGGCTGCTGCTGTGTGTGTGTGTGTGCGCGCTCGTGTGCGCGCCTTGGCAGAGAGTGTGTGGAGGGAGGGGGTGGGGGGGGGTGGCACGGGCTCCTCTTCTCCGAGCTCCCTCAACCATATTCACAGCCTCAGTGGCCAGAGCTTCCACCCTTCTGGCCCCTGAGGCCCACTCCCCTCTCCATAGCTGCCCCAGTGCTGGTCCCATGGGCCTCTGACATCCAAACTCACGATCTTCCCCTCCAGACAGGTTCTTCCCATCTGCCACTCCCTCATGGGGCCTGGGAGTCCCCTGGACTCCTCCCCCCACCCCCCCACAGCCCCTGCCCAAGCCAAGGCACCGCCAGACCCTGCCCAAGGTACCACCAGACCCTGCCCGTTCTACCCCCCAGGGCCCCACAAGCCCACCCACTTCCCCCACGGCCGTCATCTTGTCCACACCAGTGCCCTTGACACCTTTCTCCCACATCCCGGCCTGGAGCGGCCTTTCCAGAGCATCTCCCGTGCCTCGCAGAGCCTTCCAGTCCTTCCTGGAGAAAAGCATCCTTCACATGGTCTCCTTTAGAGGCCTTTTTGCGCTCCTTTCTTCACCTCATGACCCAGACCCGGCCAGCCTGTCCTCTCTTTCTTGCGCACTCCCCTGAATGCCTCTTCAGAGCTCAACTCAAGCATCACTTCCCTGGGGAACCCCATCCCCTGAATCTGGTCAGGTCTCCTGTAAAATGCTGTCATTTTGGCCCCTCATGGCTCCCCAGCACCCATTACGGTGCATAAGGACGCAGTTGCACGTGACTGTTCCATCCATGTCTGCCGCCCCCATAGGTCTCCCATCACATATGGCCAACACATAGCCCAGGAGAGCCCACAGTGCCTTGGGAACCTGGCAACCAGGGAGCATCCAGCACCGGCAGTGGGGGCTGGGGGCAGGGCTGGCTGGGGGGTGCTGACAGGGCCCAGGGCAGACGCTGAACCAGAGAGAAACCCACGCGGCCTGACCCCGGCCTCTCACCCTTCTCCAGCTCCACGGGGAACAGCTCCAGCCTCTCTACCCGCTTCTCCAGCTCGTACTCCGCAGAGGCCGCCATGGGGTCCACATCCTCGTTTCGACGGTCGTAGTCCTCATTGGAGTAGGTGCTGAACACCTGGGGAGGTCACTTGTCAGAGGGCAAGGGCAGCACTGGCTTGGGGAGGCCAAGAAGGCAGGCGGTGCCATCCGCCGATGCTCCCCTCCTGCCATAGGCTGCCTCCACTCCCAGGCCGGGTCGAGGTAAGGACTCCCCCAGCCCCACCATAACCCAGCTGGGAGTGAAGGTCCCGGTTCTGGTGCCCATGGGGCAAGAGAGAAAGGGACATAGCCTTGTCTGATCCAGTTATTCTCTTCTGCCACCCAGATGGCATGGGCAGGCCTGCTGTAGGACAGGAAGGGCTGTGCTGGAGGAAGTTTCAGGCTCAGGGACCCAGATCCCCAGCTCGGAGAAAGACACACGGACAGGGTTCAGTAGAAAGTAAGAGATGAGGCCCCAGCCAGGTAGCTCGGTTGGTTAGAGCATGGTCCCAGTACACTAAGGTTGCGGGCTCAACCTCTGGTCAGGGCAAATGCAAGAATCAACCAATGAATGCATACATAAGGGAACAACAAATCAATGTCTCTCTCTCTAAAATCAATGAATTAAAAAAAAAAGAAAGAAAGAGAGAGATAAGGGAGAACCAGGCTGAGGCGAGGGTGGACAAAGACATAGACGGACGCAGACGGCAGAATAGTGGAAGGAACAGGCTGAGTAGGAGAAGGGGGAAGAGGAGGAGGGGAGAAAGAATGGGATGCTGGGGATGCCAGATGGGGAGAGAGGAGGGAGCGGGTGTCAGACCCAGGGAGGGGGTGGGGAGCAGGAGAGACAGGGATGGAGAGGCAGAAGGGCACCCAGGACCCAGCTGACATGAACCTGAAGTTGAGCCTGGGGTTGGGGAGGGAGGCAGGAAGGACCACCTCTACCCTCACGGAGCAAGGACAGGCCTTCACCTGAGGTACCCCTGGTAGCAGGAGTGGGAGAGAACCCCACGGCCTTGCCTGCCGGGCCAGGCCTCAGTCTCCCTCCAGGACCAAGGCTCAGCTCTCGGAGGTTGGCCCCTACCCCCAGCGCACTGGGCCCTGGTGAGACAAGGACATGTGGGAGGTGGCAGCCTCTCTGACACTGTCCACAGAGAACCAGCCTTTGTGGTGGCCTCAAGCCCAGCTCTGCCTTATTGTCCCCTGTGCCCCTCTGCTGTCACCTGCTTCCCATGTCTGTCAGCAAAAAGGGGCTTCCCCAGCCCAACCCTCCCCCAAAGAACAGAGAAGACAGGGCAGGCTCTGTGGGAGTGCCTGATTCTGGGCCCAGGCGGGGAGGGGGGGGCCCAGTGGGAGGTTAACGAACACCATTTGGGGTACCACGCTTCACTGCCTGCAGCTAGACAGTTGGCTAAGGTGGGGTGGGAGCAGCTCTGTCAGGTGTCAGGAGGCCTGAGGAGCTGGCGTGGGCACTGTCGGCCCCAGGCACCTGCTGGGCCCCCTCTCCTCCAAGGTCCCATGGCAGGCAGCAGTACACCTGTGTCCCAGCTTCAGTGTGGGCTCCTCTGTGTCCTCTCCCCCCACCCTGGAGGCTCCCTCCCAGGGTGATGTTCACAGGACGAGAGGTACGGCTGGGGGAGGGGGGATGTGGCCACTAAACTCACTGTCCTCCATTTCACAGCATCAGAGAGGTTCAAGCTCAGACCCTGAAAGCTCATCACCAGCTGTGTAGCAGCAGCTGGATGGCCCCCCTGACCCCTGGCCAGCAGCCTCCAAGCCCCCTGGGGGAGGGCCACCCATGTGCACACAGTGCAAGATGCCAGGCCTGCTGCCCTGGGGTAGCCAGCAGAAGGGCAGGATGAGACTGTGCCCAGCTGGGCCCTGGCGGTTGGGTCACCTGTGACTTTGTCCCCATTGCACACGTGCCCCAGGCCCTAGGACAAGAGCGGGTGTGAGCCCGAGCGCCGCAAACTAGCTGTGAACCACTTTTGCATTTGAGTCAGGGTCCCTTCATCCCTCAGTCTTTGTGGTGGCCTGGGTCACCACACCCCTTCCCATGTGTATGTGTGCACACACTAACACACACACAGTGACCTCTAAAACACCCTCACAGCCTGCTCTGGGTTTTGCCCTCGTCTTTTTAAATCCTGCTGCTTTGCAGGAAACCCAGGCCTCAGGCTCAGAGGCCCCAGACTGCCATTCACATTGCCCACCGTGATGCACCCAGCCTATCAGAGGGCCCTGAGCCCAGTCCCCTGCCCTGCCCCCGCCCCCCCCCCAACAATCTGGAATTGGGCTCTCTGTCCTCAGCAGAAACCTCCATAAAGGCAATAACTGGGTCATCAGCAGGACACACGGCCCTGGACGCAGTATCCGTGCAGGGTGGGGGCAGGGAGAGGGAAGAGTGGGGACCGCTGCCCAGGCTGGAAGGGGAGAAATCCCAGCAAGGTCAGAAGTCAGACACGATCCAGCGGCGCCACATGCCACTGCTACCACACTCGGGCCAGCAACAGTCACCAGGGAGTCAAGAGCACTGCTCCAAATCATGCGCTATTTTTTACCCAGAAATCAGGGTAAGGTGTCAAATAGAGACAGTCAGAGGCCCAGGACTGATGGACCAAATGCCATCGCTGAGGGGATCAGGTGGCTCAGAGAACTGGTGGTGGAGTTGGTGACAGGGTCCTCTCTTCCTCAGTGGACCCTGCCCTCTTTCTTAGGTCCCCAAAACCGCCATAAGCCTCAGTTCCCTCCAGGATCTGGTGGCCTCAGGGGGAGAGAAGGGCTGGGAAAGGACTTGTAGGGTTGAATGGGGGAAGGGGCTGGCCTGGCGGGGACAGCACCTGTCAGAACTCTTGATGAGAGGGACAGGTTACGTGAGAGCAAGCTGGGACAGCTTCAGTGTCCAGGAGCAGTTATGGAAACTTCGAGCAAACAGCTGAGGGTTTGACCACAGAGGGGTGAAGGCAGGGTTCAGGACGAGGCAAGTCCAGGGGCCTGGCCCTCCCACCCAGCAGACCCAGCCACTGAACCAGGAGTGGTGAGAACAGGCCATTTGGGCTGAATGTGCCAGTCAAAAATGGAGGGTGGAAGGAAGTAGGGGGGTGGCCTGGGGTTCTTCAGTCTCCCCAGGGGATGCCTCCACCCCTCCCCCCACCCAGCATGTCCTGAGGAACTCAGGGCACTGGCGAGATCTACAAAGCAATCACCAAGAGTGGTGGTGGGGACAGAAGAGGGCAAACTGAGACCTCCCAAAGGGGGCAGGCTCCATCCCTCTTCCAGAGAATGTGACAAGGGCACTTGGGGCCTGCCCAGGCCATGGGAGTCTGTCCTAGTGAGCAGTCAAGAGCAAAGGCATGCAGGCTGCTGCCAGGTTCCCTGGGGGTTTCCCAGCCCCACCCTCGCCTGCTAGACCTGCTGAAGGCCTGGCCCCCTCGAGGGCCACACAGAGTGCCTATTCCCCCTAGAACCCAGCACTTTCTCCTGGCCCACACAGACCCCAAGAAACAGCTGAAGCCCTGGCCTTTCTCCACCCCAGTCACACGGCTCCAGGCCAGCTCATCTTCAAAGAACTGCTTCCCTCTTTCACTTCTGCAAAGTTGGAGTGGGGGCTACAAGACAGGAAGGAGGGAGGACTACCTGTACCTTGGTTTTGGGAAGTTCCTGGCTCCTCCCTCCCACATCCTTTACAATTCCTATATCGGGAAACGCAGGGAGTGATTCTGGGCTCCCCCGCAGCCCTCCTGCCCGGAGCCGGGTGAAGACCATTGTGGGAGGCCCTCCTGACCACACACACGGACACGCGCACACGCACACCTTCCTACCCCCCAAGCCTTTGCCTCTGGCACCTCTGGAAGAAGAATGTCTGGGAAAGAAAGGGAAAGCAGGTGTCTCAGGACCCTTGGGGGGGGGGGGGGCAGTGCTTGTGCAGCGTTAGCGCTGGGCGGGGCAGCGGGCAGAGGAACCTAAGGGCAGGTCGGGGCAGGCCACCCCCGTCTCAGGCCTGAAAATTATCCCTTTCTGACAAACAGCTGGAACTCCCCCACGCCCCCCTCAGGGTGGTACCTTGTGGGAAGGGGGCTGAGTGGCAGGAGCTGACTCAGCCTGCCAAACTCCGCTGGCAAGGTGGGGGGTGACAGCGTGCACTTGGCAGGGGTGGCGCGGGGGCAGGGAGGGGGCTCACTCACTTGGATCGGCGCTGTGCTGAAATGGATCTTCCGGCTTGGGGCTGGGTCCTCTTCCTCAGACAGCCCCGGGATCTCCACGCACCCCGACTCGGGCTCATAGGCAGGCTCCCCATCCTCCTCGTCGTCTTCATCGTCCTCCTCCAGGGCACTGCCCCCAGAGTCCTCCCCCAGCCCACTGTAGGCGCTCACATCCACCAAGTCTGCCTCCGAGAAGTCCTCCCTCTTGGACTCATCCGCCTCCTCCCGGGCCACATCCGGGGCCCGGCCATTGCCCACCCCTCTCTCAGGCGCTGCCACTGTCACCGCCTCTTCCTCGGGGGCCGCTTGGGCCTTCTGCTCTTCGGGTGCGGGGCTGGCTGTGGTTGCCAAGGTGCTGCCATTCTCCAGGGCCGCGTGGACTGTCACCTCCGCCTGGATCACCTCTCCGGGCGCCGCCTCGGCCTCCGACTCCCCGCTCTCCTCCACCTCCACCGGCTTAATCTTGCGCACCTCCCGGGGCTTGGGGGGCGGCCGGGTGGGAGCCACTCGGTGCTGCGGGGGCTGCTGCCCTCCGGGGCCACGCTCTTTCTCGGTTGGGGCATCCCCCGACGGGGCGGGCGGTGGAGGCGGCGGCTGGAACACCCGGGACCGCTTACTGACCAGCTTCGAGTTGACCTGGGGAGCCCCGGTGGCCACGGCCCTGGGGAGCCCGGGGCCGCGGTGGAGGCCGGTTCTCGAGTCGGCCTTCTCAAAAACGGCGCTGAGCTGGCTGACCGTCGGCGACACGGCGTCGGCGTCCAGCTTGTCCAGAGCCTCAGTGCTCCCGTTAAAGCGCACCACGACGTCCAGCTTCCGGTCCTGCAGGCCCGCGCGCTCCTGCCTCAGCAGCCGCCGCGCCGCCGCCTCCTTGTCACCGCCCGCGGCCGCCGGGACGCTCCTTTCGAACAGCTTCCGCGTCTCCTGCAGCCGGGACGGCGGGTGCGGCGGCGGCGCGGGCTGCGCGGAGGGCGCGGGCTTGGAGTCGAAGCGGCTCACGCGCTCGGACACGCTGGTGCCCAGCTTGAGCAGGGCGCTGTGGTCCACGTTCTCGTTCAGGCTACTGGCCCTGGGTAGCGACAGGCGCACGCCGCGCTCCGACGCCCGCGGGGCCTCAGTGGGGCCCACGCTGCCGCCTGCCTCGCCCGGCGGCCCCGCCGTGGTGCCCATCTGCAGGAACATACTTTTGATGCGGTGGACGTTGGAGCCATATTTCTTGTGGTGGGTTGCCTTGGGTGCATCGTCGGGCCCGGGCGCGTCGGGCGGTTTGAGCGCCTGGATGCCCGCTTCATAGGCGCTGCGGTGCGGCGAGGCGCTCCGGAGGGGACCCCCGGGCCCCCGCGGCTCCGTCTTCATCATGGTGGGGGGAGCCGGGTTCGCATGCCCCCGCTTCCCGCTCCCCCCCTCCAACAAGCGGCTGGCCAAGTCGAGACCACCGCCTCCTCCCCCCCGAGAAAAGAAACCCCGAAAGGCCTTTTATAGGCTCCCCCCAAAAGCAAGCTGCCAAAGACAGTTAAGGCCGCTTAAAAAAAAAAAAAAGGGTAAAAAAACCTCCGAGCGCCCTGTGTGGGTCGCCTCCCCCAATCAAGCTGCCAAAGACAGCCAGCCCCTCTTCCGAAGCCCCAGCGGCCTGGTCCGGTCGCCCCCAACCAAATTAGAAAAGCGGCAGCGGGGCCGGTGGGACCGCGCGCCCTGCCCGCGAAGCAGCGGCAGAGGCGCCGGCTCACATCGTCCGAGGCGGTGTCAGCGGGGCTGGCAGCCTGGGCGCCCCCAACCCGGGCCAGGGACCTTGGCTCTCGGGGGGCCCGGCACCCCGGCACCCATGGCTGCTCGGCCGTCCCGGGCCGTTTCGCCGATGCTCCACCCTCCCTCCCTCCCTCCCCCCCTTGCCCCGAGCCTCGGTCTTTCTCTGGCTCTGCCCGAGCGGCGGCAGCCGGAGACCGAGCGGCTGCCCTTCTCGCCGCCGCCGCTGGGGAACTGGCACCTCTGGGTCCTAGAGGGATCGGATTTCCGGGGCCGGCGTTTGTGAGCCCTCCCCTTCCCCTCCACCCGACCGTATCCCCTCCCGGTCTCTTGCTGGTCCCTCGCCGACAGCCTTCCGCTGACCCCAGACCCTGGCCAGTCCTTTTCACCGCATCCATCCCAAGCTCTGACTGCGGCTCTTTACAGACCACATAACCGCACCCCCACGATACATTGAGGAGAGGCAATCCAACCACAGTGGTCTCAGTGCCGCCCCTTTTCACCCCCAAAGTGATGGCACATTAGTAGGGAGGGGCAAAGGATTATTTCCTTCAAGGTCTTTGAGTCCCTAGCATAGTTCAAAGCCATCAGCATCAAAATCGCCCCAGGATTTTAAATTTGAAAAAAAATTATGTTATGTGGGCCCTCCCCAAACTTTGGGAAGCAGAATCTCAGCGGCCTGGCCCAGGAATCTGCATTTTTTTACAATTTCCCACAGGTAACATTTTGCATCCATCCTCTAAGGTGTGAAACCTTGGCCCCAGTGTTGCTGGCCTTGTGGTGGAGGAGGAAGGGGCCTGGAGAAAGGAAATGGTCCTCATCACCCAAGCTGGCCTTTTTCCCTTTGGAAGTCTGAAGGGGGTGTACTGTCATTTGCCGGCTTTGCACCTAGGCTAAAAAGGAGGGGGCAGATCCCTGTCTTCATGCCCCTCCTAGCATCTTGCCTCTCAAACAGGAAGAAGGAATTTCGGAGGAACAACTCGGGAGGCCTGGGGCCAAAGTTTTACCCAGTGAGAGCTCGAGGTTAAGTCTCTGATCTAAAGGAGCCTGGCCACTCTGTGCAAGTGTGTGCAGCAGGGAGGGGCTACTGTGGCAGTGACCTAAGACATCCTCTGTCTTGGCAACCCAGACAACTGTTTTGATGCTCCCCCCAACCCCCACATACACAGGGGCCTGGGGTTGCCCTCTGCCCCTCCCCAGCGCCCTCCTGGGAGTGGAGGTCCACCCTCTGACCATGACAGGTCCAGATGCACGGCTTCACTCCACAGACCCTAGAAAAGATGAACATTGTGGACCCTAGGACCCAGAGAATAACTCAGGCACAAAGCCTCCCCCCCACTCCCAGCTGCTTCCTGCATTTTAGGCCTTCCTGCGGCCTCTGCCTCCTCCCCCGCCCTCTTCCCTTCCATCCTCTTCCTCTTCTTCCCAATCTCCCACTCTCTCCACCCTTTGCCTAGAAGGGCTGTCAAAGGGAATCCTCCCACCCCTCTACTGTAGGCGTGTGTGTGGGTTTTGTGGGATATAAACCAGTTAGCACGTGGAAAAGAGCGTGGGGGATGGTGTGGGAAGCCGCCTGGGAACCCTGAATATTGGGACAGGGAGGGGCTGGGAATCACAGGACTGAATCTTGAGGCTGGGGAGCCTGAGGTTAAGTGAGAGGGAAGATTTAGGTTCTGAGCTGGAGCTGCAAATGAACCCAGACCTGAGGCCTTCCAAGGCCACCTGCTTCTTTGCCCAGCTGCTCAAGAAACTTCCCCTCCCCAGTTTTACACTCTGGCACTGGGCAGAATGAAGAAGCCAACTTCAGTCTCCCCTCCTTCCTAATCTGTCTTGGAAGACTGCTTTCAGGAACAAACTTTGGGACTTGTGTTTCCAAGCTCAAGCCTGGGGCTTGACTGGTCCCCCACAGCCCCCAACCCAACTATGGATGTGGGTGTGACAGAAATCTCACCTCACTGGGGGTTGGGGGATTGGGCCCAGTGTCCTCAGAAGCTCTGTGTGTATTGGAGGAGGGTGCAGGGCCTTCGGTGTTCTGCCCAGAATCTCCCACACCCTTCGGTGAGTCATCTTAACTGGTCCCAGCCCAAGGGGTCTGTGCCCACGCTTCTGGCCAGGTGGGAAAGACAGCTCCTAAGGGTGGGAGGAGGAGCTGAGAACCAGCTTTCAGGCCCAGGGACCCTAGGACCCCCAACAACATCTTCAGCAGCACCTCTGATCGAACTAGAATCCTTGGGATGCGTGGGTCTCCCTTGTCCAGGGACTTCCAAAAGTGAAACCCCTTTAAGGGCTCTGGAACACAGGAGGGTGGAGCCAGCCCAGAGCTTGGATGACTGAGGCTAATGAGTGGGATTGTTTTTTTCACCGGCTCCTGGTTAGCTCAATGACACCCGCAGCCAAAATTCCTGAAGAAGCTTTTATGGAGCAGTAAGTGCTTTACCGTTGCTCCTTCCCGGGAGTCAGGCACCAAGCCGGCTGGCCTGGGAGATGGGTGGGGAATGGTGTCGTCTCCATCACCTCCCTGCCTGCCTTAAGTAGTACGTTTTTTGGCCGCACCTCCCACGCATGTGATAAGGAGGAGGGCTATTATTTTAGGGAGGATTACCATCCAAATTGGAGGGTTTAAATCTAACTTTTATTCCTCAAGCCATGATCCTCACCTGATTCCTCCAGTTGAGTACCCCAGGGTAATTTCCTTTTCCTTTTCCATTGTCCTTGGTGGAGGAGGCCTTGATGGCCAAGTTCCCCGGGGGTCTCTGAATAAGAGTTCCTTCCTTATCTTTGCCCTGGAATGGAGGGTGGAGTGGTTCTCCAAGCTGACCCAGGAGCTAGGCTGTCAGAGTTCAAATCCTGGCTCCACCCTTCACGAGCTGTGTGACCTTGAACAAGTCACTTAGCCTCTCTGTGCTCTGAGAAGATACACTGAGCTGAAAGTGGCTGGAACACAGATGAACGGCTCTGTGGGGAAGGAGATGCCTTTCATAGTCCTTGCTGAAAAGCCTGGAGGCTTAAAAAGGGACAGGTAATCTACCCCCATGCCCCCTCTTGATAAAGCCCCTTCCTGGTTTCCCACCTACCCCCAAATCTGATGAGGATCCTCCAATTTGTTCCTTGAGGCTTGCTAGTTTTAAACACTAGGCATAACTGTAAAGATGGGTGATGATGCCAGGGAGAGATCTGATTTGTGTTAAGTCCCAAACCCGCAGCACCCTGGGCTCAGGCCTCAGCTGGATGCCAAGGCTGGCTTCTCCTCCTAGCCCTGGGGCCTTGAGACTCAGCCTCAGAAAGTGGTGCTTCCCTGCCCTAACCACTCCTCCTGTCCTACTCTGCTAGAGACTTGAAGGCTAGAAAGATGTGTGTAGTTCATGCATTATGTACTGAACTCGAATCCTGGAAGTGGGTGTTGGAGGGCCTTTAATGGCCCTTGGCTGACCCCTCCCCAGGGAGAAGGCGGAAGGCTAAGTAAGGTGTGGAAAAGTGACTTACACAGTTTTGGAGAAAAGAGAGCAGGCAAAGGGTCAGAGGTCTGAATGGAATCCTAGCTCCACCCATTTGCTGGGTGACCTGGGACTAGTCATTTCTGCTCTCAAAGCTCCTATTTCCTCAAAAGGCCTAATCTGAATGTCTGTGTGTGTCTCCTGACCGTAGGCGATCTGGACCTTCCCCTCTCAGTGTGGAGCAGAGCAGAACAGGGGCTTTGAAGCCAGATCATCTTAATTAGAACCCCCAACCTGCCACTTCCCAGTGGAGGGACTTCAAATTCCGCACTTTTAAATTGAGATAATACACTGACCTCATGGGGTTATGAAGATTAAATGAGTTCAAAGTGCACAAAGCGTTTAGAAGAGCTCCTGGCTCAAAGCGGGAGCTTGATGTTGGCTGTCACTGATTGCGTGTGTATCTGAACATGTATGAGTGTGTGTCCACGTGTGCTCATGTTTGGGGCGGTGCGGCTGAAAGTGGATCAGTGTGTGTCTCTCTTTGTGTGTCTTCATGGGTCTCGTTTCCTTTTCAGACACAGGTGGCAAACACAAGGACCCCGGACCGAATCTGGCCCTCCACCTTATTTCATCCGGCCCGGCACCTTGGTTCTACCCGGCGGCAGTGCTGAGCTTCTCGCCCCTAGTTAAAGAGTAAGTTACATGTATACAGCCCTAAAATTATGTTCGGCCCTTTGAAGGCAACCGCGGGGCTGATGTGGCCACTGGTGAAAATGAGTTTGTTTTAAGAGCTATTATAGGAGATTCTGCAACATAAAGCACCCCCTGCCTGCAGTGCTTTCAAGTCTTTTGGAATCATCTTTGGGAGTGAGGGTGACCTCCTTCTCTACCTTCCAAAGGGCTTGGCATTTCTGCTTCTCGGTTCCTTAGTCCCCCATTGCGCTCACAGGGAGAGGGGTTCCTTGGGGTAGTCCTACAGCTGGGAGACAGCCTTGCTGCCTGTGTCCCTCTGTCCTGCTCCCCCTCTTCCTTCCACTCACCCTCCACACTTCACTCTAGTGCCACTGGGAAAGTCTGGATGCCTCTTGGAGATCTAGGAGGGAGACCAAGAAGGAAGGGTGTGCATGTGCGTTGGGGGGCAAGGGAGGGGTGGGGCGGAGGAAAGACTTCTCTAAATCATCACTTGCTTTAGAAGAAAGCCTATATTTAGCCGGACTTAGAAGGCTTGCAAATATGTATTTTGCAACCCAGACAGTCAGAGCTGTGGGAGCTCCAGAGATATGCAGGAAGGTCAAAGAAAAAAACCAGCCGGAAAGATTGGGCAATATATTTTGTCATCAGCAGATTCGAAGAATTCTTCCTACTGCCCGCTCCTATTGTCAATAACGCCTTCCTTGAGTTTTGATGGTGGCTTCTGTTTTTCACCGGCTCTCTGGATCTCTTGCAGTGGGTGCGGAGGAGGAGGCTGGCTCTCAAAGTCACCTTCCTCAGCCAGCCTTTGCCTCACTGCCCTGGATCAAGGGAGAGAGCATCCTGTCCCTGCCGGCTCCCCTCCTGCCAGGCTCTGCACAGGTGTAGCCTCTGCAAGTCCAGCTCCCCTGTCTCCCACACTCACCCCCTTGCGCTTCATGTGGCCTTGGGGAGGAGGGATGGGAGGACGAATCCGCCACTCTCTGGGGCAGTTTTTCTTCTCAGAACTCCCCTTTCACTTTATTTTTGCTTTTAGTTTGGAAAGTTTCTTAAAAACTAAGAAAAGTTCCAAGAATCACATCACAAACCGAATTTACAAATCCAGCATCGTGTCATTTTTGCTTCAGGTTCTATCGCGTCAAAGAAATAGAACGTGAGAGTCTGAGCTGAAGACCCCTCTCTCCCGAGCCCCGCTGCCTGCCCTGCCCACTCTCACAAATTGGGAACGCATCCTTTAGAGCCCACGCTTTGAAAATTATTATTATTCATTGTAAAATATATATGACATGGCGTTTACTATTTTCACTTAAAATGTGTAGTTCAGTGGCATGAAGCACACTCACCTGATTGTGCAGTTGTCACCAGCATCTACCTCCAGAACTTTTTCCATCTTCCCTAATGGAACTCTGTGTCCATTGAATGATAACTCGCTCTGTCTCCCTCTCCCAGCTCCCCACAACCATGGTCTTACTTCCTGTCTCTATGAACTTGACTGCTCTAGGCACCCCGTATAAGTGGACCCACAGTATTTGTCCTTTTGTACTTGACTTATTTTGCTTAGCAGAGTGCCTTCGAGGTTCATCCATGTTGTAGCATGTGCCAGAATTTCCTTCCTCCTTACCTCTAGCCATAATTTCATATTTTCCCTACATAATTAAGTACCCAGAAAGCAACACGTAGTAATGCTTTCTGTATTATTAAAATGTACTCATATAGACAACCATCATACTGTGTGTATCATTTGTGGGTTTCTTTTTCCACCTGACATATTTTTCTCAGTGAAGCCACGTTGACATGTATCTCTGGTTCCTTCATTTCAACTTGTGTGTTTTTTTTTTTAAAGATTTTATTCATTTATTTTCAGAGAGAGAGGGAGGGAGGGAGGAAGAGGGAGAAGAACATCAATGTGTGGTTGCCTCTCACACGCCCCCATCCAGGGACCTGTCCCCGCAACCCAAGCACGTGCCCTGGCTGGGAATCAAACCCACAATCCTTGGGTTTGCAGGCCAGCACTCAGTCCACTGAGCCACACCAGCCAGGGCTCAACTTGTGTTTTATTTCATCCTGTGAATACACCACGATTGATTTGTCAGCTCCTCCACTGTACTTCTCCGAACCATCTTTAGAGTATATACCTAGAAGCAGAAAGCCAGGGTTGTAGGGTGGGCACGCATTCAACTTGACTGTGAAATTGCTGTCCACAGTGACCAAACCGATTTATGTTCTCACCACTGGCATTTGTACAAGACGTCTGTCTGACTACATTCTTGCCAACATCTGCTCTTGTTAGACTTTATTTTTGCCAGTCTGATGGGCGTGACGTGGTATCTCATTTGCATCTGCATTTCTCATCCATGAGGTCAAGCATCTTATCATGCCCATGGGCCATCTGGGTTTTCTCGGGGCAAATTGCTTATGTCCGTGTCCTCGGCTATCTGCTGCAGGCTTTGCTACAAGAAAGCCCAACTAGATGTGATTTAAGCCAAAAAGGAATTTCACTATCTCATGTCACAAGAAGGACTTGGGTCGGTTCATGCAGAGGCTCATAGACCAGGTTCTTTCCGTCTTCCTAGCATACCCTCCTCATACATGGGCTAGCCTCTTAGGTTGGCCCCTTCATGGTCCTAGACGGCAGGCTTAGTTCCGGGTGTCTTGTGAGGACAACAATGTCTAGAGGCAGAAGAAAGTGCATGGTTCCCTAGGGTCTCTTCCCAAAGGCCCCACAGGAGACCTCCCTTCCAGTCTTGGTGAACACAATTGCACACAGGTCCACACCTAACCCAGTCCTTGACCAGAGGAACTGAATCATCATGCTGTTTAAACCAATCACTGTTCACCTGATGGGCATGGGACAGGCCCACCCTCCAGCAAAGCTTAGACCCCTGACTCCTGCACCACACCAGCATTTTATTAGCAAGGAAGAGGGGAAAGAGTGCCATTGGGTGGTACTCAAAAGGTCTGTGCTTCCCTTATTGATTTGTAGGTCTTTATATCCTGGATACTAGCTGTTACCTGTTTTATGTGCTGCTAATATTATCACCCGGGCTGTCGCTGTCTTTTAACTTTGTTTATAATGTCATTTTCATAGCAGAAAGCTTGTTTTTAGTTTTATCTTTGGTAATGTAGGAAAATTGATGAATTTTTTGTGAGTTATGGTGTTTTTTTTTTGGTCTAAGAAATCTTTTTTTTTGGTCTAAGAAATCTTTTTTTTTGGTCTAAGAAGTCTTTTTTTTTGGTCTCAGAAACCCTGAGATCTCCTACATTTTCTTCTCATTGCTTTAAAGTTTTATTTTTTGCTCGTAGGTCTTTAATCCATCTGGAATTAATCTTTCTGGATGGTGTGAAGATTTTTCATATGAAAAGCCAAACGTCACCGCACTTTTTTATGGACTAGCTGATTTCCTCTCACTGAATCGCAATACCATGGCCGTCATTAATCAAACACCCACACACGCGTGGAACTGTTTCCGGGCACTCCACTCCATTGATCTCTTTGTCTCGCCCAGCACTGGTGCCGCATTGCTTTAATTATTGTCGCTTTCAAAGAAGTCTTGGTCTCGTTCGTTAGGGACTCACTCTCTTTAGAAACTGTCTAGTCTCTTCCTGGCCCTTTGCTCTCCCATGTGAATTTTAGAATCGGTTTGCCTCGCTCTCTGAAAAAGTCCTCTAGGGCTGTTTAGTGGACTCACATTAAATCGGTAGATTAATATGGAGAAATTGTCTTTACGACATGGAGGCTTCTCATCCCTAAACTTAATACATCTATCTCTCCGTCTCTCAATTTATTCCTTTTATAGCCTGTGGTTTTTTCTTCACAAATATCTTTAAATGTCTTTTCCAAGACATTTCTGGGTTCTTTCTGTGCAATTTTGATTTTTACTGTGAATTTCTTTTTAGAAAAGATATGGTAGTTTCAAATAAATTATCGCTCATGTTTATAAACACCATTGAATTTTGTATTTTATTGGATGTTCATCTTTGTCCAGCAACCTTGCTGATCTCTCTTAATAACTCAATAACACGCCTGCAGAATCTTAGATTTTCTATATAAGTAATCATACCATCTGCAAAAATATATCAGAGATTTTCTTTATTTTCTTTTCCTAATCCTTCTATTACTAAGTGGTGGCTTCTAAACCTGACTTTTCCCAGCTCTTGGGCTGTACCAGTGGGCTGGCCCTGGGCAGATCGCTTTGCACTGTCAACTATAAGTAAAGGCCCCTTACTTTCTCCTGAGCTTTACGGTTTACAAAGCACTTTTGCCTCCATTATTTCATCGACCCCTATTGCCCCCTTTTACAGAGAGAAAGTGTCTCAGTGGAAAGGGCTCTAGGCTTGCTGTCCACAGTCGTGGCTGTGCAGGCCACTGCTCTGTAGGACCTCAGGCAATCCCTTCTCCCCTTCTCTGTCAATTAACAAGTTTGGCCAGGGATGGTCTCGGGCAGTCTCAGACTCACGACGGACCACGTCGGGCAGCCACAGGGCTCAAGGAACAGCTTTGAAGGTTGAAATCCACTAATAAGAAGGGAGGAGGCTGGGTATACTTAGGACCTCAGGCAGGTGCCCCCAAATGTCCTGGGTGGGCGGGGGGCGTGACTGGGGAAATACAGAGATGTCCTTGGAAGTCCGAGGGTTGATACAAATGATGGAGAGGGTGGGGGAAGAGGGCATTGTGTCCAGCCTCCTGATTCCATGCGGGTTCTCTTCCCCGTTTGGAATAATATCCTCTGGACCCGGAAGGGGAGGAAGAGGTACAGCTAGAGGCGTGGGTCCCCTCCTCCGTCACTCCCTGTAGTCGCCGCGTGCTGACGCGCATTCCCCCACCGGGGGCCGGGCGCTCGGCAACCACCCAGTCTCTCCACTCCCTGCCGGCTGCCAACCCGGGGATCGGTCCTAAACTTGCGCAGGCGCAAGTCTGGGCTGGATCCGGCGGGTGCGCCCTCTCGTGGCGAGCTGACAGATTGCACCCCTTTGTTGCGCTGAGAGCGGCGAAGAGGCTGGCTGAGAAGGATGTGGGTGGAGTCTGGGAAGCAGATGCGACTATCAGATCACAATGACGGGAATCTCTTTCCTTTGTCCCTCATGACAACATATAATCCCCCGTTTTAGACACAGACGAAGAAAATATGGCCCTCAGAGAGCAAGAGACAGGTTCATAGAGACGGAAGTGAGATGTGACAAAATTGGGGAGAAGATGCATTCATTCAATCGATCATTATTCATTCAGCAAACATTCGCTGGAATGGGGAGAGAGAGGTACAAAGGACCAGAGGGAATAACCGAGACACTGAAGGACCAAGATCCGGCAGAAAGCTGGGGAGAGAGGTGCAGATGGCAAAGTAGCAGGGTCAGAGACCCAGCTAGCCCAGGGCAGGACGAGCTTATGGGGACAAGGCTGAGAGAGGCAGAGAGGTAGAGACCTGACCCTCCAGTACCCGACATGGACGCCGCAACTGGTGAGGACCAAATCGGCAGCTGAAGATGGGACAACTTAGCACCAAGAAAGACACTGGTCACAACGGATTGAAGCAATCGAATACGTTTAAATCCATAAATTCATAATTATACTACTAATTTAAAAAAGCTAATTAGTAGCCCTCGCTGGTGTGGGTCAGTGGATTGGGTGCCAGCCTGAGAACCAAAGGATCTCGAGTTCAATTCCCAGCCCGGGCACATGCCTGGGTTGTGGATCAGTTCCCCAGTGCGGGGCGCATGAGAGGCAACCACACAGTGATGATTCTCTCCCTCTCTCTAAAAATAAATAAATAAAATCTTTTAAAAAAGAAGCGAATTGGTCCCAGTTTAGAGGATGCTAGGGAACCAACTCCTCATTTGGAAATTGGTAAATACAAAAATAGAGTCAAGCATTTATCCTGTCTTTCCTCTATAAGCTGTGTATCACTCCATAACCAACTAGTAAGCAAGGGGCAGTTTTTCTGTCTAGAATTGTTCCAGCTAATAAAGGAGTGATTGAATTTGAATATCACCATTTTGTTTAAAGAAAAACGAGCAGGTGGATGAGGCACGGAGATCGATGGCTGCTGTGCCTCTGGGTGGAAGAAGCATCGTAACTGCCTATGAAGCGGTCTGGCCAAAGAAAAGGGAACCTACACCTGATTGGGACTCTTGACCCAATTACAGTTTCTGAAAAATAAAAATGTGCAGGAAATACAATTTACAAGAAGTACAGAGGTCAGAGGAACATGTGAAAGAACACCACAGAGATGCAATCAGCAAAACCCAGACTGTGGAAAATTACACAACAGATAACCTGGTTCCCCCAAGGAAAAAGAGGAGAGAGAGGGAGATGAAATAGGGACCTATAAAGAGACTTAAAAGAGTCCTGTCGATCAGTTGCAGTGCGTGCACCTTACTTGAATCCTGACTCAAATACATCGGGGAAAAAAAAGAAAGACACCATAAATTGGAAATTTGAACTCGATAGATCTGATATTAAGGAATTATTAACTTTGAGGTCTAATCATGTGGTTAGATATAATAATTGTGATTATGTGAAAAAATGATTCTCTTCCAAAAATACATCCTGATATATCGACAGAGGCAATTAAATAGGAGGGGAAACTCAGGAGGGGTATAGATGGAACCAGACGGGCTGAGAATTCACTGCTGGAGCTGGGTGATGGCTATGTGGGGGGGCTCATCCTATGACTCTATATATTTGTTTTATGTAAACATTCCTAAAACGTGGTGATAGACACTGTGACTTTTCTCCCTGCCTGCAGGCCCCAACGAAGAGTAGGTGTTGAGTGTCACAGCAACTGACTGCTCTGAGGAGAGGAGGTGCCCTGGTGGGTCAGGGGAGACTTTCAGGGGACTTCCAGCTGGGCCCTGACGCAGTCCCTGGTTCCCCTGGTTTTGGGGAGGGGAAGAAGCATCAGTAAGGAAGGCTGGCTTCTCTGGGCCAGGTGGCACCGAGTTCGGGCACTTCCACCTTAAGACAGCTGAGGGCATCAGTGGGTGACTCCAAAAATAGCAAGGGAGGCAGCAGCAGGGAGGGAGTCACATGGTGCTGCTGAGGGGCTGGGGCCTGGGCAGCTGGCCGGGCTCCGGCACCTCTGCCTGCTCCCCCAGCGCCCTCTGACTCTCCCTCTGCCTCCAGAACTGTTCTGCTTCTCACCCTCCATCTCTGAGAAGGCAGAGAGGTAGGTGCCAAGGTGACTTTGGGTCAGACACCTCCCTGCCTGAGAGCCCGAGTGGGCGCTGACTCTGGAATTTGCTGGCTCTCCAGAGACAGGTGGGACAGTCAGATGAAGAGACAGGAAGGGAAAAGGACTAAGTCACCGGCTCACCAGACACCCCAGTCTGCAGGCCAGCCCCACCTCTCCAGGCCCTACCCCAGGGCAGAACCTAGATATCTTCGCCTGGCCTGGGGCGTTTGGTCCTGGGGGTGGGGTGCTGATGCCCTTTTCCCAAGCCCAGCAGGGATGCTCCAATAGGCACCAAGAATTTTGGAACTTGGGCATCTGTGAGCCCCTGCCTCCTTCTGAGGGCAGCTGGGGGATACATCCCTCACCTGCTGTGAGTGGGAAGCCCCCAGAAGGAAGCACCCTCTTTCACACCCACACCGAGGTCCTTTAGCAGATGCAGAAAGAAGGGGAAGAAGTGCCATGGATTGGGTCAGGGCTGGGCTGGGGTCTTTACGTGCACTCAGCTGGTCAGCAGTGTGGCCTTGGGGACCTTACACTCTCCTTGTGCCTCAGTTTCCTCTTCTGTAAATGGGGACAGTAATAACTCCTACCTCACGCAACTGCTGTGAGGTGGAGTGAGTTTCTCTACGTAAATACACGTCAGACCTGCGGCACGTAGCAGGCAGGGGTTAACTGCCATGCCCACCAGCATGCGAGCCCCACACAGTCAGGCTCTGCTCACCTCTGCCTCCTCGGCGCCTGCTCCACAGTAGGCGTTCCGAGGACTCATGCTGAGTTCATGGTTTTGTGGATTCTTCAGAAGGGGTTTGAGCAGCGGACACTATTCTTGCCAGTTTGTCATTGTGGAAATGATGCCTAGGGAGAGTGACTTCTTTCAAGGCCACACCTCCAGTAAGTGGTCAAGGTGACTCATGTCCAGGCCTACAGGCCTCAGCCTGTGCCCCACTCCCCTGCCTTTTCCTGGCTGGTCCTGTCTAGGCACCTCTCTCTTTGCAGACCTGGGGGACACGTTGGAGGTGCTGGGAATGGGGCTGAGAGCTGGGTGAGCAGGCACCTCTAGTACTGTGGAGGAAGCTGTCACCAGCCCCCTGCACCTGCCAGCTGCCAGGACCTGGACCAGGCTCCAAAGGTAATAGGATCCTATTTCACCCCCAAGAAGCTGTGTGCTTGGGCGGTCACAGGGGCTAAGGGGCCCTCCAGCTGGGCATAGGGGAGAACAGAAAGGTTCAGGGAGGAGAGGATGCTGGTGCGGGGTCCTCAAAGGTGAGTGGAGCTTTGCCTGATGGACGAGAGCAGGAAGGGAACCCAGGGCAGGGGGTGCAGACTGAGGACAGCGTCTCAGATTGGAGGGCAGCCGAGTAAGGCTCAGCAGAAGCCTGGGGTGGGGTGGGGCATGGGTGGTGGGAGGTGGAGGAGGGGATTCTGGGCAGGATGGCCAGGGACAGGAAGGGCCTGGAGGCCACCAACAGCTAGGGAACTCGGGGTAAGGGGAGCCATTAAGGTTTTAAGGGGGGCACTGTGGGTAGGAAACACACTCTGGCCACCAGGAGGGGGTGATTCAGGGGAACTTGTCATGTGAGGAGGGTGTCCACCCCAGATTCAGCTCTGGGTGGGGAAGGGGAGGGCTCCACTGGCTGAACTGTGGCCCAGCTGCTCTGGGACAGCTCCTGTCCCTCCCCCAGCCCTCCTCCAGGCTCCTGTCTCCGTCACTCACAGGGTGCCTGTCTCCGTCACTCTACTCCGGCCGCCTGGCTGGGGCAGCCATGGCTGCAGCACTGGTCTGGACTCCTCTCCTTGTGGGCAAGTTGGGGCCTCCTTCAGGGCAAGGCCCAGGGTGATGGGGTGGGATTTAGTTGTGGCTCCGAGGAGGCTTCTTGGGGTGAGGCAGGAGTCAGTGGGACTGTGTTGGGGGGGGGGTGCTGGTGGGAGGCCAGGGAGGTGGAGCTAGGAGCTGCAATGTGAGGGCTGGGGTGCCTGAGGCAGGAGTAGGCCTGAGAGCACAAGCCCAGAGAGTTGTGGGCCCTTTAACAGGCTGGCTGGCTGGTTTCTTTCTCAGCCCAGGCTAAATTCGGCCCTGGGAGGGTGTGGGCCTGCTGGACACCTTTCCCTCAGCTCCTATTAGTCTCCAGTGGGGGCCCTGCTCCCCTGTAGGGGAGGGGAGTGAGGATCCAAGAATGACCACCCCCCTCCTCCAAAGGTTCCTTCCCTCTCCCGCCGCCCCCCAACCAGACTCTCACACATTCAGCGTGGGGCTCTTTTCCACGTGCCCTAACCGCCACCCCCTCCTGCCACACACACACACACACACACACACACACACTCACACCCCTCCCAGCCACACATCCATCTCTGCTCACTGTGACCCCCAACAGAGGCCTCATATTAGAATTGGGGGCTCCATGAATTCAAATCCAACTGAGCTCTGGTCTTAGCTGCTCTGTCCCTTCCCGGGAGCCAGCAAAGGAGTCCCCTCCTCACACACACTTCTGATCCCTTAGGGATGCCAGGGTCGTAGTGGGGAAGGGGAGCCTCAGGCTGAGGCTGAGACCAGTCTGGCAGTTGTGGGGTCCCCACAGGTCTCCTGGCAGGGCTGGGGGGCACTGAGGCCCAGCAGAACACCCTGAATCCAGTTGTGGGCCGTATCTTCGTGCACACCTTGGACCATGGAACCTTTTTCCACCTTCCCGAGCATGGCGGTGAGAGGGGCCTCGTGGGCACTGGGATGGGCTGGGGATACCTGGTGTGTGGCTGGTGAAGGCTCCTGTCATGTCTCCAATACCCTCTCCTCCCTTCCACCAGCTGTCCCTCCCACTGTCTCTGTCACCTACCATGCCCACCTCCAGGGACACCCAGACCTGCCTCGGTGGCTTCGCTATACCCAGCGCAGCCCCCGCCACCCTGGCTTCCTCTACGGCAGCCCCGCCCCAGAAGATCGCGGACGCCAAGTCATTGAGGTACCAGCAGGGACCCCAGTGGGCTGTGTCACATGCGCTGGTTCATTCGTGTGCATTGACGTCATTTGCACGCCTCTACCTTGGGAGTGGCTCAGCCCTTTCCTGCCAGGCCCCCCGCTGCATCACTTTTCTCCACTAACCCCACCCCTCAGGCCTCTCCCCTGTCCCCTACAGGTCACAGCCTACAACCGGGACAGCTTCGACACCACCCAGCAGAGGCTGGTGCTGTTGATTGGGGACCCAGAAGGTACTACCTACCCTGCCCCACACACACCCCACCAGCAAAATCTTGAAGCATCTGCCCTGGAGGGGGCGTGGAAGGGAAGCCTTGGGGAGCAGTGGGGAGCAGGGCAAAGCCTCTGGAGCTGTAATCTAGGCTGCTCTGCTGACACCCCATGGGTGTGGGGAGGACACTTGGGGTCTGTGATCAGTGGGGACATCAGCGAGGAGGGAAGGAGTCTGAGGGGATATAGGACGGAGCTTGGGTGGAGGGAGGCTTGGGAGGATCTGTGCAGGGCTGGGTGCAGCCTGAGGTGCCGACCTGACACTTCCAGGCCCCCTGCTGCCGTACCAGGCTGAGTTCTTGGTGCGCAGCCATGATGTGGAGGAAGTACTGCCCTCAACACCTGCCAGCCGCTTCCTCACAGTCTTGGGGGGACTCTGGGAGTCAGGAGAGCTCCAGCTGCTCAACATCACCTCTGCCTTGGACCGTGGGGGTCGTGTCCCCCTTCCCATAGAGGGACGCAAGGAAGGGTAGGCATGCAACCTAGGAGGGCCTCCTGAAGGAGGAGGCGGTTTGCCTTCCATCTGGGTGGTAGGCATAGAACATGGCTCTCCCTAATTTCCAGGTGGGGCTTTACCCACCTTTGCGCTCCCTCACCATGGTTCTGCGTAGTTTCCCCAGAAACATCTTTGCCACAAGCATTTTGGCCAAGAGCATTTTCTTTGCATAAGTAATTGGCCACGAGGCAATTTTGCTGTAAAAGATAGAAGAACAAAAACTAAAAGAGGGACATTAAAAAAGACATAATGAATGAAACATGAAAAATTAATAACAAAATAAAAGACTTTATTGCAAAAAGTAAAAATGCATTGTTTTTGGAGTCTTTCCTTCATAGTATCATACATTTTTTTTGGTTTATTGATTACTCTCCTTTGGCATTGCATTTTTTCTGTTCTGCTAAAACTTCTTCCTTAATTAAGAGAGCCAGCAGCCCTGGCTGGTGTAGCTCAGTGGATTGAGCACGGGCCTGCAAACCAAAGGGTCGCTGGTTCAATTCCCAGTCAGGGCTCAATTCCCAGTCAGGGCACATGCCTGGGTTGTGGGCCAGGTCCCCAGTAGGGGCTAAGTGAGAGGCAACCACACATTGATGTTTCTCTCCCTCTCCCTCTCTTTCTCCTTCCCTTCCCCTCTCTCTAAAAATAAATGAATAAAATCTTAAAAAAAAAAAAAGAGAGGCATCAGTTTTCAACTAAAGAATCGATAATGCTCTTGAAGACTTGTGAATTAGTGGTGCCTCTTTTATACTTGCGCAGCTGGGTGAACTTTTGGTTTTGAGAGCTGGGAAGGACGACTGTACTCACCGAAGGGTTTGCAAACTGAGATGTGGTCATGCTCTAGTAGAGCACGCAACCTGGCTCTCCACCTACCTTTGCAGCCCGGCTCCGCAGGTAGCTGTTATTGCCCACCGTCTTCAGACTGCCATGTCTACTTGGCTCGGTACAGACCATTAGGGGGACTAAGATTTATATCAAAATGGGAGTTCTGGAAGAACTTTGTCAATGGAGAAATGAGACCAAACTGCCAAACTGCATTAAGTCTGCTGGAGTAAACCCAGCTCCCAAATAGTCCGATTGCTTTACAGTCAATTAGTCCACAGAGAATATGCTCGTGGCAAAGATGCTTACTAGGAAACTTTCAGACATGCCTCCCTAGGCCCATCTACACCTCCCGGTTTCACTCCACGCCCACCGCCCTCCAGCCGCCCCCCTCATCCCCCTCTCTCCCTTCCTGCATCTAAGCCCGAGTTACCCTGAACTCCACCTTCCTGTGCCCTCCCTATTTGCTAACAGCGGCTTCTCTCTGGGCCCAGGGTATACATCAAGGTGGGCTCTGCCTCACCATTTTCCACCTGCCTGAAGATGGTGGCGTCTCCCGACAGCCATGCTCGCTGTGCCCAGGGCCAGCCTCCACTTCTGTCCTGCTATGACACCTTGGCATCTCACTTCCGAGTTGACTGGTGCAATGTGTCCCTGGTGAGGAGAGACCCTGGCTCCCGGTGGGGATTCGACATGGCTC